>JAKSZP010017212.1:0-174132 GCA_022478985.1 Massospora cicadina | reverse complement strand
GGTGGTGGCTTTATCCATGTCAAAAATCCTAGAATTGGGACAAGCTAGGGGGGAATCCGCTAGCAGTGCTGTGAGTAATGGCTTTGCAGCGATTGACATACCGCCTCACAGGAGAGAAAGTTTTGATAAGTGGAAACTCGCCCCTCACATGGGTGTTTTTAGAATGACAAAAGGTTAGCTCCATGTTGGTATGAGCCTGTTGCCACCGCCACCAACTAATCATCAGGTAGTGGGAAATAATAAATCTTGCATCGCAGTAAATTGATCATAGAAGCAAAACCCATGTACTGAAAAGGTACTGGGCGCCGTACCAGGTATCAAGTCATTGTTCAGGCTCCAATAACGAATACAAAACTGAGAACCATAAATCCAAAGTGAGATCTAGTCCCCGCACAACCTGCAAACTCATAAAGTTCTGGTAGCTCCTGTTTCAAAAAGAGTCTCAATGGAGGCCGTGTGAGCGCCCCACAGGATCTAGACCTGCAACAAAAAGTAATACTTATCTTGTTACTTTGCCAATGTTCAAGACTCATTTTCGAGAAAAGAAAAGTCTGCTGAATCCTCCCCCGGTCCATCTGTGGGAGCTGAGGTATTTTATGCACCATCTGAACAAAGCCAACTTTATTCTCTTCCCCCTAGGACAATCAGAGCATGAACATATTCACGTACGCATGATCCCCTGAAGCAGTAGCGTCACTGATGAGATTACAAGAATAGAAACCCCCAATAGTGGCATGAGGGGGCAAATCAACAACCCTAGGCTCAAACAACACCCTCACGCTTGTAACCCATGCCTTCCCGCCTCCTTAAGGAAAAAGTTGTTATAATTCAGTGATATACTTGAGATATGCTTTAGGAGTTGCACATTGTTGAGACCACTGAGCAACAGACGAATGATATGGAGATCACTGGTCTGCCAATTAAACTTACTAATCTTTATATAGGAGGATGCAATAGCCTCAATCACACTACTTTATTTTATATAATATCCCAGAAGACTCTTTCCTCGTTCACTTCCTTCTTCCTACCATTCACTCTCCTTCTCTTCCCTCTTCAAAACAGACTTCCTTTTTGTCTTCCCATCTCACTCATATTGTCATCTCTTGGGCCATTTCCAACCCTTTGTCTTAACTATTAATCATTTTTAAGAACTTGTCTGGTTTTTCCTCATCATTGAGGCGTGGCGTAATTTACTCTATTTTCTGAATTGACTATCCAAGTTTGAATCCCCTCCAGAGATTAAGATACATTTGCTGTACTATTTAGGACTTATCAGCCAGTCAAACCAATTTCTCGACAAGGGGAACCCCTGGGTACTCCTCCACTAGACCTGGAGGTTGACCCTATGGTCTTTGGGCCAATGAAGATGTTTAAACCCCAGCATAACAGCTACAATCAGCTGAATGGGCCAACCTTGCATCAAACAACACACTAGCTGATGGGTTAACTTTACATTCATATAACTGAACCAAACAGTACCCACACATAAGGCAGGATGGAGAAGGATGGAAATGAGGCCGCTCCATTATGTCATGTAGTGTGCTGTTAATAATAAGACTGGCCTGGATCTCTGGGTGAGTAAACACCCAAAACCCCAGCCAAGTTATCTCAGGTACAGCCACCCATATTGATGGATATAAAATGAAAAGGGCAGCCACAAGAACTATTTTGGGATTTCCATAATGGGAATAATCGCCATTAAATGTTTAAATGAAACTCATGTCCTCCCAAATTAGTTTGTATATTTTAAAGATTTTTTATAAAAAGCTGAAATGGCGGAAAGGGAAAGAAAATGTAGTGAAAGTAGTACCTGTCAGGACTGCTGCCTAAATTCTTGCAAAATCTGGAACTGACGCTAAGCGCACTACATCAAGAATATCTCATTATTTGGTTCTGGCGGAGCATCTTCCCAAGATTGTTTTTAATACTGAAACTGATATGACCTGAATGGCAAGATAGGCATTGAATCTGCAATCATAATATTCATTCCACTGCGACCACGCTTGGCATGGTGCCAATGTTGCTTCCAGAAGGCGGCAAGTTGTACCCATGGTCAGGCCACATATGGCCAGCTCCATTAAATCAGAAAAGGATTAACCGCACCTGTACCTGTTGGGCATGTTTAAAAAGATTCTGGGAAAACCTCGTGGTTAGGAATTTCCTGCCCAAAACTGCCTTAGTCCCTTTTTAGCGAATTGCAACTTGATCTCAGGTAGAACTTGAACCTATGGGTATCCCCTCCTGGGGACACGCGCCAATTGCCTTCTGCTAGCAATGGCTTCTACCCTTCGCCACCTCCTAGCAAAAAAATCTTTGTATTTAACCACCAATTCGTTGGTAATGAGCATGGATGGATGAGGCGCAATTTGCAGAGAATATGCCGTTGCCCATCTCTCATCCATCACACGGGCTATATTGCCTAGAACAAAGAGAGGAATAGCCGCCAGCTTATTCCCCTTTTTCACAATAAAAATTTCTACAAGTCTAGCCGCAGGGGTTTTTCCTCAAGGCATACAGGTTTCTTCATAAAAATCCTTTGGTGCGCTCTCTTATAAGGGGCAGGCATGAGCTTGTGGCCCAGAGCTTAACAATCAGTGCTAAAAGGTGCTTTCTCACTAAGGAGATAAAAAGTGGAGTGGAGTGGGTACCACTTGTTAGGGTAATTTTAGCAACATGTAGAATTATAGATAAATCTTCGCGTACTTATGTGTGGGGGTCAAAAAAGCAATAGCTTTGCCACAGCAAAGCTTTGACATCAAATTAAAAAGCTTTTTAATTTGAACAGTTTGGCAAACTAATATCTTATAAAGCCATTTTCTGTTTATTTCTTTACAAAATGTCTCATGGAAGGGTATCAGGGAAATTTTTTTAAAGCTTATAAAAATTATAGTATCCTGCTTTTCTTTCTCATGATGATAAAAATTGGTTACTATGATTCATTTGAACGAAAATATTTGATATTCACACAGGTGAGATGGGCGGTTTCAACGAATCCCAATAAAATGGGAAAAGGCTGTATCTGACAATGGACAAAATGGTACGATAAAGGGCAAAAAACGCCCTGGAGGGGGACTGGGAACCAATGATGCCAAGAAACCACAAACTCAAACACCATCCAGGTTTGTGGAGCTTACCAAAAAACAAAATCAATACATAAAAATCCAATATGCTAACCTCTATCAAAGGTAGAGCACAGGCTCCGACTTTTTTTAGGGATTGAGTACTTAACTCTGTGGGAGAAAGTGGGTGAGTCACAGGCCTCCCTTTTCCCCATGTGATGTACATTACCACCTATACCATCTACCACAGATGGATCAATGTGGGTTTTGAAACTGAAAAAAACACAGACATCACCGAAAAAGTCTGCATTGAATTGCTCTCCCCAAGGGCAAAAAAATTGTGCACACTGAATGCACCAGATGGAACAAATCAAACACCTTGTTCATCTCCTTCAACTCACTCCCTGCTAACCTTCCCCACAAGCTAATCGAGGAGGAGCTCCAAATTGGACTCCAAAGCTAGGAGAAATAAAACAACTAAAATTACAACAATTTCACCTAACGCTGAACTTGTGCACAGAAAAGGCAATCGCCGTAATCAACCTGGTCCCCAATGTGTCCACAGACCTTAAAAAATCCCATTCATAGCAGTGCTTCACCTCCCAGATGGGGGAGTTACAAATTTATTATGCGTCACACCAGAACGCGCACCGCCTATCTGCAACTATTGCACCACATTGAGGCACAAGGAACACATATGCCCGTGAAAGAGGGCATTTTGGCCCCAAACTTCTGCGATGACTCCATGGATGAAGATGAAGAAACCTTCAGCAAAATGATTAATGCTAACCACGCCTTCCTCTGGGGAGAGGATGGGCACTATATCCTCATAGACCCGGTATCACCTAAACTACACAAACAGGTACAGAAGGCCTGAAAGTGGGCAGCGGCCAAGGCTGCATCACTTGCAGCCTTCGCCATTGATCCCAGACAAATCCAGAAGGACATTGAGAAAATCAACCAAGACAACCAATCAGAACAAAATGCCCAAGCTGAGGAGGCCATGGAGGAAATTAACTGAGCCACCCAATCAGATCAGAAAATCCAAGCTGAAAATTTTCTCAGCAATTTGACTGAATCATCACGTGATATCAATCAAACAAACTTACCAGAACGATTCAGCTTCACTATAGGCGAAAATGTGGGACCCAATTCTTCAAAGTCGAACCTCAAAACCACAGAATCCAATTAGCATACCGCGATAAATCACAAAATGCCATGAGCAGAAAAACCTAGTGCAAACCAGTTGTAAATTCAAATGTGATGACCTATTTTAATTAAGATCGAGGTTTGGTGTCTCAGTCTAATAAGATCTTAAAAACTCCATCAGAGATATCTGATTCTCAGTTAGAATGATGATCGATCCTTTAGAGTTATTGGCCTCCTATGACAATAAGGCTTAGCAATCTGAAAGGGCTAAACAATCCAAAGGGGCTAAGCCCTCCAAAAGAAGGTTGACCTCATCTAATAAGAACTGTATCTGATCTGACCATCAAAAGTATATTATTAATAATCAGCAATACTGGTCCTCTATTAGAAAAGATCTTACCTTGGTTGAAGCACAAATATCCTCACGAAGAACTACCAAATATTCTCCTATAAACATCCCACATCTTAAACTAATAAAGTACCACTTATTTTGTCTCGCGTAGCTCAATTTTTGTCAATTAAAAACAAAGTATAGTATTATAATTGAAATTTATTATTGCAACAACTAACAACTTCGTTGAATTGTTTCCACCTTTGCTAGAGCCACAAAATTGTTAATTTTGTAGCCTTTGTAACGCCTGAATATTAAAAATTTCTGACAAATTTTCAACACTGGAAAACTGCTAGGTCAACTTCCAAGATTACCTGGTGAAAACATATTTTCATGATGATGAATACATTTAGTGAAGAAAGCACCTCTTCCAAGCAATCAAAGAGTTTTACCCAATGGGTACACTCTATCAGGCAGGAGATGCCTTCCACTAATATCAGTGATCTTCAATTTTGAGCATCTATGGACTTGGCCACTGAGGGCCCTGACCAGGATAATTATCAATTTCAATCTGCAGATGTGGAGGAAATGGTCAAGGGCTTAATCAGGGGGGCTATTTAGCACGGTGCCTATCCTAACTGAGAACAAGCATCTAAGGTTCCATCTAACATGATGGAATTATATAACAGAGCAGTTTTAAAAAACACCAAAGTCAGTTTTGATAGAACAGAGCAGTATCTCCAGAAGTACATGCATTACGCCAATATCATGTACTCCAGATTTTGGGGTTACATCATTTTGAGATCCAACGCCAGTTGACCCTGGCGCAACAATTTCATTCTCAGCTATCCTCTTTCCATGAAACTGCTTCTACCTTTGGTCAGGATAATCGTGAAGCCATGCTCAATAATATGAGGAAAACTAACGCTCTAGATAACCATCTGGTGAGAATTGACAATGGAGTTGTGGGTTATATCAGCCAAGAAGTATCATAACAGGTTAATGATGCCGCAAATCCTATATATCACCGAATCACTACCCTTAAAGATGAGATTACTAAAAAACTGGGACAATTGCGGGCCCAACATTAGGAGCACTTTTCTAAACTTGACCGGCTACTTAACAACTTGTCTGAATTGTGGATAATATTTGAGAAGGTGGATCCAGTCCTATTGGTCCTCCTGGACCCCTGGACCACCTAGTTCTCCTTCAGTGACCCTGGGACCCCCTGGTGAATGAGGTCCTCAAAGACTTGTGGCTCAACAGGGCCCCCCTAGGCCTGCAGGTCATAATGGTTCACAAGGACCCCTGGGAACTCCTGTTTCCCCTGGCCCAACGCTCTCAGTTCACAATTCTGAACCTTCGGATCTACTGGTAACAAGAGTGCAGGCATTAAAAAACCAGATCTGAGCCATAGCTCAAGGATATTCTTAAGTAGAAAGCCCTCTGGCTAACCTGGATTCTTCACTAACCAACTTATTGGATGGCATTGATAATTTTATCATCTATGCGATGCTAACCAATCTATGCAAGAAACTTAGTCTAAAATGTTAACAGCTTCCATTTATTGGTTAACTGATAAATACAGAATACTTGAGAATAAGCTAAAAGAGATGCTCGCTGCAATTTCTAACTTAAATCAATTTCCTGCAAATGACCATCTTACACAATGGGTCCAAATTTGAAGGATAATCTCAACCATTTATGAAAACAAGCTGACCAAAAATCTACTCAAGCCCATATTTCTGATTCCAAATCCTCTAAAGCAGATTCAGTCATGGTATCTGTCGTACACGTCTTAAGCAATATTCCCATCACTTTCAAACCTACCTTTAAGGGTAAGTATGAGCCGGGTGTAGGTAGCATTCATTCTTTTCTATTTGTCTATGAGCAAGCAATGGATGGGGTAAAGATCAACAGAAAGTTCAGCATATTACTTCTTGTTTAAGCTGACTCACTCAAGAAATCATGGTCCCTCACCTTAAGGTTTACAATACTTGGTCTCAAGTGAAAACAGCCCTCATTAATGAGTTTGGAAGTGATCAAATTCTATCTAATCAAAAACAAGCCCTTATGGGCATCCAAGTCAATCGAGGAGAGTCAATTCAATATTTTGCTAAGAGATTTTATCATGAGGCCCAGACTCTCGCTAATTGTGATTGTATTACTGTAGATGATGCCATTTTTGGCTGTGATGAGTGCGTTTGCTTCTTGTACTCAGTTGTTACTACATCTAATATCTCCAAATGGGAATTTATATCTGTTATTTACATCAAAGAGGCGTTAATTGAGATTTCTAATGGTGTAATGCACCAGAACTCCCTAATAATCTTCATTCCTATATCCATGCAATGCTGCCTAGACCCAAACCTAAAACTAAGAAGGATCCTTGCAGCTATTTCGGTCTAGTGGGTCATATGGGAACTCAATGTTGGAAGAAACAAACTGAAGTGTCAAAAAAGAGGAGACAGCATAGTGCAAGAGGCTCCCTGTGCTGACCTACCTCCTGTGCCTCAATCACAATCATTTAATAAACCTAAAGACTTTTATGTGATATCTGCTCCTGGTGATCTTGATATCCCTGATGATTTAGCCAACAAATATACTATTTCTTCTAAAGATTTCTGTTTATTCTATTTCTAATTCAATTCAATCTATTAATCCCTCAGTGTTTTCAATCCCAAACTTTGGCACTGATGTGACCTGGGTGGAAGTCATAGTACACAAAGTAAAAGTTTTAGCTATCATTAACATGGGATCACCCATAAATGTGTACCATTCAGGCTTATGAAGAATCAAAGTGGCGCCAGACTATAATCATTCTCAAGACTATGAAACTGCTGGTCCTTCATATATTAAATCCATAGGAGCTTATTCTTCCCTTCCAACCGCTTTGGAAAGTTGGTTATCTTGGCCCCTGCAATAGTGTTGGACAATACCTGCTATGAAGTGCTTTTGGGAATAAAACTTCTTATTGATTTTGAAGCGACAATTAGTCTTAAGGATAATTATCTTTCTCTGGATACTAAGTACCTTTGATTTTAAATAATGTCCCCTATATAAAGGCAAACTCAAACGATGCGTTTTCTTATTGAAATACCTACTTCTATCTTTCATCTTGAATACCGAATTTTGGGACCTAAGACTATTCTTCCGCTGGGACCATCTAGTAATAAAAAAAGACTATTCTTCCGCCTCCATCAGCTTGTGCTTCAAAAGGAATGCCTTTATACTCTAAAAATTCAATTAATATTCCTCCAATAAGCTCAAGTTATAATTGATGATGGAGTACAGTTTTTGTGCCAACTGATCATGTATTAGAGATCTCCAGTAACAGTAATCCTCTCATTTGGAGGCCTTAACCTGCCCCAGTATTCTTGACCTTACTTATAATGGTGCTTTTCTAGTCTTGCTAGCTAATCTCACCTTCATCCTATGCGATTGAATCAAGATACCATATTGCTTATGTGCAGCCTAATCCTGTGAATAAAATTTTATACATCTTGTGATGTGGGGACTTACGTGATTTTGGGTTGGAAGAAACACCTATCATTGAATAAGTTGACGTCAAATCTGGAGATTCACTTACTCCAGAACAACATTATGAAGCTAAAGCTCTAATAGAAGAGTATGCAGATATATGCCAAGGGTTCTGGAGACTTTGGGATAATGAAAGATGTGCAGAATCAGGTGAAAACTAGGGTACTCCCCTATTTGAGCCCAGCCTTATCACAAATATAAAGTTGAGAAGGCTCAGGTCTCAGTGGAATTGAAACAAGTCCTTGATGCAGGGCTACTAACGCCTTCTCAAAATCCATGGGCCTCCCCTCTATTTCTCATCTGAAAAAAGATGAAGTTCATAGGGTGGATATGGACTATCGTCAGCTTGAAAATATTATTCAAAAGAGTTCTATATCCTCTACCTTGCATTGATGATTAATCAAGACTATTGTCTGAGTCACAGTTCATCTCGGCCATGGACCTTGCTAGTGGCTACTGGCAAATTGACCTGGCTCTGGAAGGCCATAAAAAATGCACCTTAATTTCTAGTGAGGTGTTATTTGAACCTACTTGTATGCCGCAATGGCTTTGTAATGCCCCTGCTACTTTTCAAAGAGTCATGAATGGTTTATTTGGTGATTTGAAACTTTCTTGCGTTTTAGTTTATTTAGATGATATTACTATTTTCTCACACTTTCAACGAGCATTTAGCTCATTTAAAAGAATTTTTTGGCCAAATGCGCCGCATTTCACTTAAGCTAAAACCATCTAAATGAGCTTTTTTCAAAACTGAGATGGAATTCTTAGGCCATAAAGCTAATGCGATGGAATTTTTCCCCTTATCTAATAAGATACAAGCTACTTCAGAAATGCCTATTCCTAGAAGCTTACAATATATTAAAGTGTTTTTAAGGGTGGTTAGTTATTACCAACAATTTATCCCCCATTTTTCTATGGATGCAGAGCCTTTAGTTAATTTTTTTACATAAAGAAGTTCATTTCTTATGGTTAGAATCGCAACAGCAAGCTTTTGATCTTTTGCGTTGAGCTTTAGTTAGTGCCCCAACTTTAAACCATCCTGATTTTTAAAGCTCTTATCTTATTTACCAATACCAGCAATGTAGCTAGGGGCTAATCTTTCTCAGCATGATTCCAACCTGATAAATCATCCTGTCGCTTATTACAATAAAACTTTTCCTAAGAAGAACGCAATTATAGCGTTACTGAGAGGGAATGCCTTACAGTCATATCTTCCATCAAGCATTATCGCCCTTATCTCTATAGCAAACATTTTACTATCATCACAGATCACGCTTCCATAAAATAGCTACAACAAATTAAAGATCCTGCAGGACGCTTAGCTAGATGTACGTTTAAGCTTTAGAATTATGACTTTTCAATTCAAAATCACGCTGGAGCTATACACCAAAATGCTGATGGACTTTCTCAATTACCTATACTAACTTTATTAACTGCTGAGGAAGATCGTATCTATGATCTTATTAGTAGACCTGAACTCTGGTATCGTGAATCTCAGGACATTATAGTGAAACTACAATCCTTAACTGAGAATACTCAAGTTAAATAAGGTTCTTTATATAAAAAGTTGGGATCTAAATGCTGCCTTTTATTCAGCCTTCTGCAAGGACTGATACTATTATGGAGGCTCATCAAAGTGTAGGGCATGGAGATGTCACTAAGGCTTTACAGTGGTTGAAAAGTCATTGTTATTGGGATACCATGCCTAAAACCATGCATGTGTGCTGGAGACTTGTCTCACTTGCTAAAAACAGCATAGTGGAAATCCGATTTACAACACAAAATTGTGGGACCTTCAGAACCTTTTTAAGTATGAGTATTGACGTGATAAACCATCTCGTTACTGCTACTTATGGACATTGCTATATTATATTAGCTTTCAATTATTTTACTAAATGGATTGAAGCTTTCTCTGTTTCCAAGTTCACTGCTAAGGCTACTGCATCAGTCCTTTTTAAGCAAGTTTTCACCTGGCATGGTAGCCCAAAAAGTTCTATTATCTGATAATGGGATCAACTTTGTTTCACAGGTGGTATCTGAGCTTACTAAATTAATGGGTACTTATCAGTCATTTACAGCTCCTTATAATCCTTCTACTAATGGTGTGGTCAAATGAGCAACTGTACCCTTGTATCCATTATTCAAAAGATGGCCTTCAACAATCCTATTAGATGGAATCTCTATTTACCTAGTGCGATGTTAGCCTATAGGGTTAGCTATCATTAGATAATTGGAATGTCTCCATTCAAGGCTCTTTACGGTCAGGATCCTATTTTACCCTCAAGTGTACAACCTATACTTGATGCTGCAACCCTGCAAACTAATTATTTAGCTATGAGGAGACTAGTTTATTAAATTATCAGATTTCAAGCCTTGGCTTCTAGTTCTCTTGCTGCTATAACCTTAAAAGAGGGAACTAGAACCAATGCTATTCAACCTACTTTACCTATTTAACAAATTTAGGATCTTGTACTCTTTTATCATCATAGACCTGGAGGACAGATTCAAAAGCTTAATACCTTATGGGCTGGTTCTTACTGTATTATTTATTGTCAGGATATTGAATACTCCATTTTAGCTATAGATAATGTGACTGTTATCAATAGAGTTCATAGTAAGTTTCTTCTTAAGTACATGCCCCCTAGGCAAGACCTTGAGGATGCATCCTTGGAAATTCAACTGCAATGACCAATTCTACTAAAAATCGAAGTTTGTTGTTTCAGTATAACAAGATCTTAATAACCCTTTTGGAGATATCCAATTCTCAGTTAGACATACAATCAACCCTTCAGAGCTATTGGCCAACTCTAATAGATGAAGTTAAGCAATCTGAAGGGACTAAGCAATCCAAAGGGGCTAAGCCCTCCACAAGAAGGTTGATCTCATCCAATAAGAACTGTATCTGATCTGACCATCACAAGTATATTAACAATAATCAGCAATACTGGTCCTATATTAGAAAAGATCTTACCTTAGTTGTTGCACGAAGATCCTCACAAAGAATTACCAAATCTACTCCTATAAATATTCCTCATTTTTTAACTAATAAAGTACCACATATTTTGTCACGCATAGCTCAATTTTGGTCGATTTATAACAAAGTTCAGTATTCTTATTAAAATTTATTAATGCAACGAAACTAATAACTTCGTTGACTTGATTCCACCTTTTATAGAGCCACAAAAAATATAATTTTGTAGCCTTTATAGCACCTGAATATTGTAATTTCTCACAAAATTCCAATAAAGCCCTAAAACCTGCAATACCCACACAAAATTGACACAAGGTAAAGTTTTGGACAGTGACTCAGAGTGGACTGTCCATAATGACACAGAGAAAGTTCAAGGCAATGAATGGTGGGATAGGGCTGGATGGCCTCCCAACTGCTCCTGAGGCGCCGCGGGCACCTCAGTGTCAATAGGGCCACTAAACATTGTGGGAGCCAGGGCTCAAGCGTCCCAAGCTAATAATCTTTAATTCTTGTAAAAACCCCCTGTAGAATTCTTGGCCATCCAATAAACCCATTGCCTACAGGGGGAAGAGGGATACTGGTCAGCCACGGTCTCACCATCCCAATTGGTATGGAGTCTCATTGTGTAGTGGTCATCCAAAAAAAATAAAAAATTACTAACTCCTCTTCATATCTGAATGGCTGCATCCTGGCAGCAACAATCAAAAACCAAGAGGACACAATTTTGATAGCATGTATCTATGCACTATGCTCTGCAGCCAATAGGAAACAATTCCTTGAAGCCATCCCAACACTCAATCTCCCACCAGATACCATCCTATTGGGCGGTTTTAACTTCTGGGATAACCCCAACATGGACCAATGGCCTAACTCCAGGGGATACCCACCGGGGCACATCATATTAAGTGCATGAAGGCATCCCTTAGCCTGGACAATACCCTCCCCCCAGGTCACCACTCCTTCCCCACATGGCCCGCCCCAACATACGTGAGGGAATGTTCATCTCAATGAGCCTCATTGACTACATCCTCACACTGAAAACCAGCCACTCAACCATCTACAACTTCGCAACAAAAAAGATCAATTTCTTCAGCCACTGACTCGTTTTGGTGCAGCTTATAGCAATAAAAACTCACATACAGGCGTTGACCTGGAGGAAACTATACCTGGAGAACATAAAATTGCCAAAATATAAGACTGTGTTTAACATGAGGCCACAAACCAGAATTTGCAACCCTATTCATATTGTATCACATCAAAACCTGAGAAAAGTTCAAAACCAAAATAATAAATAAAACTCGCCATCTTACCTCGCACAAGTACACCGCTGACACAGCCACCTTTAGGTGCACCTTGGAGGACCAGGACCACCAAAGCTCAACACCCCAAAGACCGGCTATAGCCCCAACTGGGGGCACAAATGGGTGGAAATATCCGCCCGCCTAAACTCCCTGATCTTTAAATACCAGCACAGAATTAAAGTATCAAGAAAAGGTAAGTTCATAAAAGAATGCAAGACCTGATTAATTTATTTCTTCTGCCAATTTCACTCCTGAAGCAACCAGCCTGTCTGCACACAGGTCTTCAAAGACGACAGCACTGTGGCAACTGGCCCAGTGGAGGTCAAGGCGAAAGTACAATGTTATTACACCAAACTATATAATGACACCTCATCCAACCCCAAAAAATAAAAACTCTATACACACCGCTGAAATACAAAGTGCACCACCTTAATATAACCTCCTGAACCTAATAACGCAGGAGGAGCTATGGGACACAGTCCGCGGTGCACCACGTAAGAAATGCCCAGGCCCTGATGGGATACCCTACAATTTTTACAAAAAATACTTCAAGAAAATCGCCCCCCTCCTCTTAGCATCAATGAACCAGTCCCTACTGGATGCACGCCTCCTTCCTGGTGACCATGACTCCTATGTCATAACCCTGTTTAAAAAGGGCGACAAACTGGACATGGCCAACTGGCTCCCGATTGCATTCTCTAACACTGACGCAAAACTACTTACAAAAATTCTTAGCAAACAGATTAGTCACATTACCTCTAAAGCCCTATTACCCAATCAGTTTGGATTCACACCAGGGCGCTCCATCTGGTCTAATATACACTCCATCTCCAACATTTCAGTCCAAAGCAGCTGGAGCCCTGGCATACCTAGACCAGGAGAAGGCATACGATTTTGTTAGCTGGCCATACCTGAAGGAATGCCTAAGCGCCTTCAAACTCTTACCCAGGCTCATAAACTGGGCGATGCTCCTTACAGAATATGCATCCATGTATGTATAAAGTCCTGGCTTTTTAACCAAACAGATCATTCCACGCAGAGGGCTTAAACAAGGGGACACCCTCAGCCCACTACTGTACAAATTCGGCTTTTATCCACTCCTTCACGTCGCTGAATCATGCCTCATAGCATAACTGCACAGGGCTAGCCACCATTCAAGATGCTAGCCTTTGTGGATGACTGTGTGACAGGTATAGCTAACAAAAAAGATGCCCGACAGCTGGAATGCACCCTAGAGGTATATTCCATTGTGAGCAATGCATCGCTCAACAAAAAAGAAAACAGAAATAATTCTCCTAGTCAAGTACATTAACAAATGGGCCTCAACACCCAAATTCCACAGCACCCACGAAGGAACAACCCACTCATCCTACCCTTTGCATCACCTCCTACAACCAACCCTGTCCGCCACCTTGGGATATGGCTGGAAACAGGAATTATGCCAATGAGACAATTGAGAACACTCTACTAAAGCAGGTATCCAACTGCATTGCCTCCCTTAAGGGAAGTTTCCCAGGACTAACAGAGCGAGTAACAGTTGCCAACTCACTCATCCTCCCAATGCTGTGGTTCCCTACACATGTAATCTCCTTCTAACCTACATTCATATCCTCAATCCGCGCACTTATCCAGGGATGGTTGTGGCCTAAATCCTGCCGCCTGTACAACTGGAAACACTCTTTGGCCCACGCTCCAGCGGGGACATGGTCTTAATAGACTTTGAGGTCCATGTCAACCATATATATTGGACACCTGGATAAAGGAAGTCCTAGCCCCAAACTTCCCACAACAACACTGGTCTAGAGCGGCTAGAGCCAACTTTGCACAGGCGCTCAAAATACCCAACCCACACAACCCATCCATCCTGCTCACATACCTTGCAAACCGCCCTAATGTAGCGGCCCACGTGGAACCCCCTCACTTTATATGCCTTCTCCGCACTATTCAGCACGTGGGGTGGGCCAACACCATCACAGGCACTAGTCAGGGAAGTGGAAGGCCCAGAGCTCACTTCACGCTAAGGAAACCAGAGGACCACCCCCATAGGGACATGCAGCTGCGACCCCAACCATCGTGAGAATTGACTACCTAGATGCTTTAGACATCCCCTATGACCTCACAACACAGAAGGCAATATGGAGGCTAACGCATCATCCACTCCTTCAGCCAAGGGTAAGAGCTAACACTTGGCATTGTCTCAGAAGAACCTACAGGACAGCGGATTGCACCAACTCCCTCCATGCAACGTGCACAGTATGTGGAGGGAATGGCACCCTGCACCACCGCCTAGAAGTATGCCCCCCATCGATAGCCATATGGCGAGAAGTTGCACGTCTGTTAAAAACCCACACTGACCAGGAGCTGTTTTTATACAGAAGCCTCCTCTTACTCCAACTTAAATCCCCAATACCACTCACACTCCGTTTCCTGATAGTTGCCATTTCGATGTGGACAATTTGAACTATAACACTGGCCGCCTTCAAGGGAACTATTACCACCGTCAGTGGGACAGTCAGCAGATTTCCTTTACACCTACTGGAACACTTTCAAGCCTGGCTTTAAGTATACATGAGGCTGAATTAAATACAGCTCATTGAATCCTGGTTCCCAGTCTGGTTTCTGCATATGGACCCCTTCTTCCACACCTGCTTCATAAATGGGGATACCCCTTTGGATTAAGGCATCCAACTCCCTATACCTGGTGGTACCAGCTGGCAACAGGAGACGCTCATCTACTCCAGGGTGCCTATACCTTTCTATATTTCACCTCCCCCTATCCCATTACATACATCAGTATTGTACGTCCCCTGGTCAACTTACCTTGGTTAAATATAAAAGGTTGTAGTATCCTTATTGTATCAGGTGCTTATCAAACACAATGTGTGAGTCTGCAAATTATGACTTCATATTTCATTTTTGCAGCTTCATAAGCACCCTCTGAGGTAAGGAAGCCAAGTCATTAACTGCGATCAAAGTTTCCCTTGATGAAGGTAGCAACAGGGGATAGTTCCTTCTTATGCTTTGATATTTTCTCTATGAAAATGGGGTCTGATAACCACATATACATGGATGGTTGGTGCACATTTGAGATTGGAAGAGAGTGGATAGTACAATATTACATTTTTGTCTGCACAAAGCAAAGATGCTAGTCAATTGGTTACCCCTTGGCTTGTCTGTCATTGTGCCCTTTAGACATTGATAACTCCTGAAACATATAATTGTTATCTGTGGAATTAAGATGTCCAATGGGTGAGCCCACTTTCAGCCACAGCGGCATACTGGCATTAGTTCTTGTAACCATATTTATATCATTTCATATGTATAAATTTATTGCTTTAGTGTTTAGTAAAGTGAAATAGTTTATTTGAGATTAAGTGTTGGAAAATAAAAAAGGCTTTTACTAAAAATCAAAGCCAAAACACTAAAGATATTTATAAGCAAAGAATACTGGTGAAAATATGAGGTATGACTTTGAGATATTCCAGATAAATTACTAAAACTTATACAATTATAATCACAAGGGACCCTCCTCGTCCATATATGGGTCTATTGAGCAAATGAACTTGCCAAGTGCACCGCAAAAAAAATAGAATCTCATGCTTAATTTTGAAAGGAATTTTGGAAGCATATAAGTTTTAATGATACATTTGTAGGCTATAGAATTTGTAAGGGATTATAGATTTCTCAAAAAATGTCTTGGAGTTTAGAAAATGACATGAAAGTGTAGTAGAGAAGAGTCTTTTTTTAAACAAACTTGACAGGCCCCTGAGTTCTAATAAATATTCATGTTTAGTCTAAATCTAATTTGGACTATCTTGTCATAGCTAAAAATATAAATATATGGTTTTAGGGTAGAGGAGGCAAGGAACAGAAGAAAAGGTCACACAAAGCTTTGAACTTTTAGCGAACTTGATGGGCCACATGACTGTAAAGCTGAATATGAGTGACTAAGTTACTTTCAGGACAGGGGTCAGTCAGATTTTCATTTTAATTTCTATGTCAACTTCAGGTCAAAAAGGTTTCTGTTTAACTGATATCCACTGTTGGACATTCTCCTTTTTGACTTAAGGAAAGGAATGTTGAAAGTATTAGTGCTCCCAAATCTGCTAATATGATTGGACCATTTTTGCCCAATCAACAAATAACACTGTGAATAATAATGATATAGGCACCAATGTCAAAAAGACATTGGCAGATTTTTGGTGGAATCCTAACCATTGGAAAAATATGATTTATCACAAAAATTGGCTTAAAAAGGTAAATACTAATAATAGGTTTCCTCCAACTTCTTGGTCAAATTTGAGGAGCTTAATATTGCACAGATCTGAACCTCCACAAAGTGAGAAGATTTTACTCATCAATGATTGGGTGTAAGTTAGCCAATCATTACCATCCGAGTCTGACCACTGCCAAATTACCCAATCATTACCATTCAAGTCTGACCACTGCCCAAGGTGCGAAGATTTTACTTGACAATGATAGTAAAGAAACCAATCATTACCACCTGAGTCAGACCACCGCCAAGATGAAAAGATTTTACTTGTTGATGATTGGATACAATTCATCAAATCGTTACTGCACAGGTCAGTTTTGCCTCAAAAATTTTATCTTCAATATGATAGGCTGAAAGCCTATATTACCTAATTTAGATAACTAAGCTTTACATTTTTTGCCTCGAATATTGATGGTCTCAAAATCCAAACTAGTTTAAATAGGAAAAACTAGTATTGAGAAGGGGACCTTTCCTGGTTTTTGCCCTGTCTGAATAATAAAAAACATAAAAAACTTTAATAAGTGTTATTTTATACTTTTATTAAAAAAGTAAATATCTCACTTTAAAATATTATCTGTGGCATACATTGGCAGATCCCAAAAATTGGTGCTCATTACAGAGGTGAGCCCCCTGAATACTTCAATAAGTATTAACAAAATAAAAAATGTCAACATGAGCAGCTCTCCTGACTTGCGATTAGTTGCTCTTGAGAAGCAACTAGCCAGCTCTTTCTCCTGTCTCAAAAAGTTAGAGCAACGGACGTTCAAATTACCAATAAAGGATAGATATATCCCAGGTGAAGGGAGCATTGCTTCCTTTATGTACGTTTATGAAGCTGCGATGGATGGCGCCACTGACAAACAAAAAGTTCAGTATGTTCTTTCCTGCTTAAGCTGAAAAGCCCAAGAGCTGATTGTTCCTCACCTGGATCCTCAGTACATCTGGCCAGATGTTAAGAAGGCCCTCTTGGCTGAGTTCAGATCTGAGCAGAGCTTATACAGGGAAATACAGGCTTTCATGCACCTTACCATGTATGAGGGTGAAACCCTCTTTAGTTTTGCTGAGCGGTACTATCTCACCGCTCAAAGGTTGGCTACGTCTAACCTGCTTACCTTAGATGACGCTATCGCCGCCATCTTAACATGGTTAGCTTCACAACCCTCTCTCGCCAGGCATATCATCTCAGTGAAACGCCACTTCACAACCTTCCGCGACATAAAAGAGGCTTTGTTAGACGTTGCCCATATTCCTTTATGTGCCCTTACCTATGACGAGGAGGTGCCACTATCTGCTCTAACATTTGAAGAGCTGCGGCCAGTTTAAACGCTGGATGTAAGGCCACCTGTGCCTATTCTCCCTGCAACACCTACTGCTTTAGTGCGACTTAAACCGGACATTCCTTAGTCATGCAAAGCGGAGATCCCTGCTGTGGTTTCTTCTTCAGCTCAGCTAGTAGGTGCGCGCCCTAAGGGTATATCCTCCAGAACTACTGGGGTTGAAAAATGCCGGATAAAGCAAAGCTAATCACCCCTCCTCTCGTGACTGTCTCCCCCATATCAATTACAACCTTGCCCATGGTTGAGAATACCCCTGAAGCTGACTCTGAGGGGGTTATGATAACGTTGGGTACTACTTGTTGGGCACTCCCGCGGAAGTGGAGGTCCCTGATTGCCTGAATGCTGGAGGAGCAGATAAGGCCACCATACCGGAGGACACTTACCTCTGTCAAGTTCTAGGGGGAACTAAACAATATTGATCTGCCAGCAACGCCGATGAGGTGTTGTCTCGCATTATTTGCCCTATCCAGCATGGCCATACCATGCAGTCCATCCAGGAAAATTACCCTGAGACCGCGTGCAAATTAACCTCCAATTTCCATCTTAAGGAGGTCTTAGCATTATTGCCCACTTATGGGGGATCCTTACGAAGGTCAAAGTGGTTATCTAAAAAGTTCAATTGATGGCTATCCTAGATACAGGCTCCCCAGTGAACGTCATCTCCTCCAAGTTGATGAAAAAGATCCAACTTGCACCTGATTTGGAGTACAGCCAAGACTTTGGAACCGCTGGTCCTAACAACACCCGTGCGCTGGGTGCTTACTCATCCCTTCCCATTCATATTGGGAAGCTTATTCTATCAGCCCCTGCAGTAGCTTTGGAAAATAACAATTATGAGATTCTGATAGGTACTCAGTTTATGATCAAGTATGAAGGAATCATCGATATGGAGCAAGGGTCCTTATCCTTAATGAAATATGAAGTTCAATTAGTCTTATCCAACGAAGAGCTCATCAAGAACGACTACACCCGCCTAGTTGAACACCCCTCTTCTGTCTTGTCTTATGTCACCTCCAGGTGCAACACTAAGAAATTGCATGATTCAGTAGAGGCTAGCGATGGTATTCCAATTTTTGTGGTAGATATGGTGGTGAATAAGCCAGGTGAGCAACGAGTGGTTGACACAGAAGTCACAGCAAAAACCCCATTGATCTCTTAAGTGAGGCCAGCTTCAAAGAAAAGTCATGCTCCCAAAGTACAGCCTAAAAAAGAGAAGTCTACCTCTAATGCAGCTGTTACTCGTCCCAAGGCTCAAGAGAATTGTTCTTCCAAGGATGCTACCCCTCGCAAACCTCAGTCTAAACCTTTGCGCACTGGGGATAAAAAATTATATGTTGGAAAATCTAGTCAAGCAAAACCAGTGACTAAAAAAGGCCAAGCTGCCAATGAGCTCTGAGCTTCTCTACCTTCCTACCAAGTGTTGGATAGGGTTTTATATTACTGCAATTGCGTAACTCCCCAAAATGGCAAACTTGGATCAAATTGGAAGGGGCCATATACCATCATGCATAAGAGAGGAGATGAGTATTTCATAAAGTCTTTGGCTTATAAGAATTATTAAAATCCAGGTACATGGCCATTTCCTTTGACCCTACACCCCTTCCAACATTCTTGAGGGGGGCAATGTTGAACATTCTCCTTTTCAACTTAAGGAAAAGAATGTTGGAAATATAAGTGCTCCCAAATCTGCTAATATGATTATCCCATCTCCTGCCCAATCAACAAATAACACTGTGATTAATAATGATTTAAGCACCAATGGCAAAAAGACCTTGGCGGATTCTCAGTGGAATCCTAACCATCAATAAAATATGATTTATCACAAAAATTGGCTTAAAAGGTAAATACTAATAATAGGTTTCTTCCAACTTCTTGGTCAAATATGAGGAGTTCAATATCGCACAGATCTGAACCTCTGTGAAGCGAGAAGATTTTACCCATTGATGATTGGGTGTAAGTTAGCCAATCATTACCATCCGAGTCTGACCACTGCCAAATTACCCAATCATTACCATTTGATTCTGACCATTGCCAAGGTTCGAAGATTTTACTTGACGATGATAGTGAAAATTAACCAATAATTACCACCTGAGTCAGACCACCGCCAAGATGAAAAGATTTTACTTGTTGATGATTGGATACAATTCATCAAATCGTTACTGCACAGGTCAGTTTTGCCTCAAAAATTTTATCTTCAATATGATAGGCTGAAAGCCTATATTACCTAATTTAGATAACTGAGCTTTACATTTTTTGCCTCGAATATTGATGGTCTCAAAATCCAAACTAGTTTAAATAGGAAAAACTAGTATTGAGAAGGGGACCTTTCCTGGTTTTTGCCCTGTCTGAATAATAAAAAACATAAAAAACTTTAATAAGTGTTATTTTATACTTTTATTAAAAAAGTAAATATCTCACTTTAAAATATTATTTGTGGTATCCATTGGCTGATCCCACATCCACTAAGATTTAGGCGGAGGTGGAGGAGGAGCATAAAGTCAGAGTAACCAGTAAACTAGATATAAATAAAATTAGTTAAGAATCTGCAAGAAATATGACTGGGGCCTCTGAGGATGGGATTCTAAAGAATTACTGAGACTAATGTTATTTAAGAAGGTGCATGATTTGGGAGATCATGAATTGAGAAGGGTTGGTTTGAATGATTAGTAGATATATAAAATGGGTCTAAAAGAGCCTTCTTTTTTATAGAGATTGAAAGTTTGCACCAACATCATTAGTCAATATAAATTAATTAGAAAACCTTGAGGAAGGATGTTCTTCTTGGTTGTAGGTTTTTAGCCTAGGGGAAATACAAAGGAGTGAATAAGGATAATAAAAAGTTCTATGGGTGTTATCATGGTGAAACAATTCTAGAATGACTGGATGATAAGCCCTACGTTGTTATGGCAGAATGATAGGGTCCATCAAGTTAATATGAGTAACGATTACGTGAGCGCCTCAAGATGAGGCGATATTGGGTTTTTGAGAAATCGCCTCAAATATGGCGATTATGAATTTAACAAATGAAGAGTTTCTGGAACCAATAATATGGCAAATTAAATTTACTAAGCCATGGAAGCTTTATCGTCTGAAGTCACTATGATATAGGCAAGATGTGATGATTGAAAAAAAGGAGGTTGTTAGTAGTTTATAGTAAGCGGAAACAGCAAGAATCCGCTATATCAATTATATTAGATAAAAGAGAGTTGTGGTAGCAAGTATTTTGTAATTATTTTGAAACGTTTATTCTGTTGTTTGAGGACAACAATTATGAAATCGTTGGTCCTAATTGCTCAGTGGGTTGAACCCTGTGCAAAATCCATCAGCGTATCTCTTGAATGCCGCCAATTTTATAACAGTGGTGCTCACTACAGGGGGCCATTGATCAAGTATAAAATGATAAAACTCATTTGCCAGCTATGTTGCATCCATGTTTTGATAAATATTTTACCCAACCCTCTGGGTCAGTTGCCTAGGTGGAGCTGAAACTGGCGTTGGACGCTGTGCTTAAAAACAAGATGAGCTGCTCCAGGAGGTTTGCTGCAATAAGCTGCCTCCATTCAATTGTGAAGGGAATATTCATAGGTTCTTTAAGAGATTTGAAATTGCAACTGAAGGTATCTCGGATTGAAAGGTAGCAAAACTTTTGATTTCTTCCTTGGGTTTCAGAAGTGCTGATCAAGTCGTCTGTTACCTTTCAGGCAGTCCCATTACATACCAAGAAGTCAAAGAGATGGTGCTGTTGTTTTTTGGCAGTTCTGCAAAGATGTCACATCGGAAGGCTTGAGTTTTTGACCATCAGGTTTCAGCGGAATGAGACTCTCACCGTATTTGCTGAGTGATTTATGGCAGAAGCCCACGTGCTAATTGGAGCCAGAATTTTATCTGATTCTAACATGTGTATCGCGATGACTTCTTTTGTGAAACCAAACCGTGAGTTACATAATGTTATGACCACACTGTTGGATGAAGATGTACCTTTGCTTAAAATTGTTCAGTTTTTGCACCATATATCAGCCAACTTCCCTCCACCTAATGCCTAGCGGAATCCTTCTACTACAACTGCCAAGTCTTCTTACATGGGGAATTATGTAAGTCCAGTTCAGAATCCATCAAGTTTCCCTCAACAGTTAAATATCCGTCCCATACCTGCTTATTGTCCCCAGCCCAAATATCGCCCTAAACCTGTTTATGCTGATCACTTCCAGCCCAACTATTGATGTGGCATGTTTCACATTAATCAGGGACGTGGGCCCTATAGGGTCAGCTGTTTCAAATGCAGTTGACAGGGGTATCTGGCACAGTGGTGCCCCAATCAACAGGTCTCTTGTGTACAGCTGGAACAGCACTGCCCGGGAAAAGTCATAGTGGAGTAGAGATGGGACTCTATCTCCGCTACACCAAACCCAAACGTCCCACCTGAACACATTTTAGAATATTCAGCGGAAGTTCTCTTGCACAATGAGTCAGTTTTATATCAGCAGCCAGTCGGGGGTGAATGTTTTGACATGAATGCAGGCTGCGGCTATGGCAGAAGAGGGGTCCTCAATGCAGGTAGAGCCGTATGCATGCCAAATGTTCAACCAAGTTTCCCCTGAAAAGTAAGACCCATCCTCAGATGCACCTTTGTTACATGCAGTAAGCGCCGCTCTTTCAGTTAAAACTTATTATCAAATAATACCCCAGAATTGGTAAAGGAATTGCGTGTTTCCTCAGAAACAGAAACTCCTAAATGTTTATATTATAAACAGTCAAGACACATCTTACTCAGAATGTACTTACTTCAACCCAGTTGTAGCTAAGACCTGAGTCCGTGCCATCATAGATACCAGTGCCACCTTCAGTATAGTCTCCACCAAATTGGTGGCCAGGTTGAAATTAAAACCTGATGTGGAACACCGGATGGTATATGGCACTGCTGGAACAGAAAGTACGGTCTCTGAGGGAGAATATAGTGCACTTCCGTTGCAGTTTGGTTCTATTGTCATGGTAGCCCAGCTATAGTGAATCAAATAGCAATTATGATCTGTTAATTGGAACTGCCTTTTTGCGACATTATGGGACTAACCTTAATATGACAGATGAGATTTTGAGATATTGGGTCAGCAGATCCCAATTCAATTCACCTCTAGTGGAGTGCCAAATGATCCAGTGCATATGGGGAAAACCAATCTGGCTTATAGCGACGAAGTAATCCCTGTGCGTTACCATCAAATAAAGGGCAAAACTTGGGCCCTTCCACAACTGTTTTATGAACATCAAGGGCTGCCACTTAGAGCTGCTGGACCTATATCTATTCCATCTGGGCATCAAGTTATAGTGAACACTAACTTGGTGATTGAAGTCCCAAGTGGACTGTTTGGGGAAGTTATTGGGTCATATCAGCAATTGCAGTTTGAGCCCCATGTGGCCCAAGACATTATATTACTAGGGCAGGGGGAGATCATAGTTTTACTTGCAAATCTACAAATGGTACCACTGCAAATCCTCCACCACCAAATAGTGACGTATTTACACTTAATCCCATCAAGGTGGTTCTTTAAGTTCATGAATTTGGGTCTCTGGAGGAATTTGGTCTGTCTTTCGAACCACAGCTCAGTGTAATGGCAGTTGTACCGTGTGATGAATTAATGGGGCTGTCAGAACCACAGAAGGATTGGGAAATCACTTTATTTCAAAAATCTTAAGACATTTTTGCAGTCAATGACCATGATTTAGGATGAGCGTGGGGTGGTTCATAGGCTGGACACCGGAGATCATCCTCCTATCAGGGCAAGGCTGATCTGCCAATCAAGGGTGGCAGAAGAAGTAATAACCAAGGAAATTGGTAAGTTATTAGTGCTAGGGATGCTTGAACCGTTGTGGAAATTTATATGACCACATTATCCAGCTTGCAAATTATTTAAGCTTCAATTTATTTTAAAATTATTGGTTCATTTATTCAATTTAGCTTATTGATTTTAAATTTTAAATTTATTGCGGGGAAGGCCAACCATGGGATGGACACTTCCGAATATGACTCAGGAAAGATAAACTTAGTACCATGAGGAGGCACCCCAGAGAAGCGATGCTATCTCTTGTTGCCAGCGGGAACGCCACTTATGGGGAGGGGGAGGGAACGTGTGAAGGGGCCGTAGCCACTATTGAGCACATGTGAAGGAAGGGGTCTGATTTGATGAACCAGACTGGGAACCAGGAGGAGACCAGCTGTCGGCGACGTGGTGGGAGATATCCAAACATCCACGCTTGAAAGTGGTCCACCAAATGAGACCAGAATCTGTGGACAGCTTCTGGGAGGGTGGGGATGGAGCCAGCGATGGCATCCAAGACAATCGTGTGGATAGTCCACATGGTGATTGCAACCACCGGAGCACAGAGGGAGGGTGGAATGGGGGAGGCCATTGACGAGGCAAACATATCTCTTGACAGACTGAAGGGATGTGTTTGATCCTGGCCTAGCAGACGTTGGACTTCGCGCCATATCACTTTAGAGGTGGGGCACTTCTCCAGGCGGTGGAACAGCGTTCCATACTGGCCACACATGACACAGGATGAGTGTAAAGCGTTAGAGCGCTCGGCTGTAAGATACACCCACCTCAGGCAGCGCCACACATGGGAGCGGACTTGAGGCTGCAACAGAGGATGGTGTGCGTACTTCCAGATAGTCTTTTGGGTCTCAGTGGAACAAGGGATGTCCATCATGTCCAGGTAGTCCACCCTGGATAGGACTTGGGGTCAAATGGGGATCACGCCATCATGGATGGGTAGCCCCTGTACCTCTTGTGTGAACTGAGGAGAGGGGCGGCCTCTTCAGGTTGTATGTCCACTAATACGAATTCTCCACTCTGCGCTTTGCATGGAGAGTAGGATTCGTTTGTAGTGGGTTTTAGTCCCGTGAGGACCTGTGGCCGATGTGTGTGATGCGAGGTATTTCATCAGGGAGTGGGGGTTTGATGGATTGTTTAGGCCCAAGGCTTAGGAGAAGTTGGAGCAGGCCGCGCGGGACCAGTGTTGGGGTGGGAGTGTAGGAGCGGTGATGGCCGCGATCCAGGTGCCCAGGATCTTGGCATCATGGGCTTTGAAGTCAAGCAGGCCCATGCCACCTTGATGATGAGGGCCAAACATGACCTCTAGCCATACTGGTGGAGGGCGGCCTGACCAAAGCCATCCTTACAGCAAAGCATACAGGGATTTGAAGAAGCTTGGGGACGAGGATGGCGTGGGCTCCAAACCAGACTTTAGATAGGAGCATAGAGTTGGCAAGAACAACTCTGCCAGTGAGGGTAGTAGGGTGGGCTCTGAGAGAGGCGATTCTCTTCGTCACGTTGTCCAGTATACGGCACTCCATTACTGCTGACGCATATCCGCCTGCCTCCATCCACATGCCCAGATGGCGCATCAGTCCTATGGTAGGACGTGGCACGAAGGGGAGCACCAGTGGAGCGGTGTGTGTTGAGTTAGTAAGGCGTGGACGTGGGCGAGCAGATGGGCCGGGTTGGGAACTACTTGCTGGGGCCCAGCAGTTCTGAAACCGACCAAGGAGGATGATTTCAGTTTTGGAGGCGTTCAGTGTTGCATTGCTTACCCGGGAATATTCCTGGATGAGGGCTTCAAGCGCACATGCATCTTTGTTATTAGACACCCCCACCACGCAATCATCTGCAAATGCCATCATCTTGACTGGGGTTTGGCCTGGCACATGGACCCCAGTGAGGTGGGCATTCACATTTCGCAGTAGTGGGTCAAGGCTGAAGTTGTATAAGAGTGGGCTCAGGGGGTCCCCTTGTCGCAGGCCCCTTTGAGGGTGGATTACTTCCGTTAGGAAACCTGGGCCACGCACTGCCATTGTCGCAGATTCTGTGAGCAGCATCACCCAGTTTATGAAGCGGAGGGGTAGGCGGAATTGATGGAGGCAGGCCCTAAGGTATTCCCAGCTTACTCTATCATAGGCCTTTTGTTGGTCCAAGAATACAAGTGCCCCAGAGGCTGTGGACTGACACACATTAGCCACAGAGTGCACGTTATCCCAAACCAACCTTCTGGGGATGAAACCGAATTGTTCTGGGGAGATGGTGGCGGATGCTACAGTCCCTAAACGGTTAGCCATGATTTTGGTTAAAATTTTGGTGTCTGTGTTTGTTAGAGAAATGGGGAGCCAGTTGGCTAAGTCAAGCTTATCCCCTTTCTTGTAGAGTGTGACAGTAAAGGCCTCATGTCCTCCTGGTAGGAGGCGCATTTCCAATAGGCTTTGGTTGAGTGAGACTGCCAGTAATGGGGATATGTATTTGAAATATTTTTTGTAGAACTCATATGGAATGCCATCTGGGCCTGGGCATTTTTGGTTTGGCGCACCGCAAATGGATGTCCATAATTCGTTTGGAGTAATTAAATCATTATTTCTGGGTATTGGAAAATGGTGCAGATATGAGCTCAGTCAAGAAATTCTGCCATTTCAGCCGGCTGAATTGGTTCGGCTTGGTATAACTTAGAGTAATGTTTTTGCGTTTTGATTGCCACTTCAGCCAGTGTGTCCGCAATGGAAGTATCCGGTCTTCACACCTGTGTGCAGGCCACACTCTGGCATGGTGCGAAAATTTTTTTTTAAAGAAATATGTGGTGCACTTGTCGCCTTTTGTAATGCGTGTGGCCCTGTATTGGACACAAACCTGATGTTTGTGTTGCCTTTCAAGTGCGTTGAGGTGGGTGGCTGCCTCCATCCACTTCCAGCCCCATGCAGGGCTGTATCCTGTGGCTGGAATGTTGGACTCCAAGTGGGCCAATTTCACCAGCGTGCGCGAGATAACCACCGATGTGGCTCATGAGCATCTGGAGGAGAGATGGCGATAGTGGCGGATGGTGTCCTCTTTGAAAGTTGCCCATGTGGAAATGGGGTCCACACAAAACGGTGCAACAAACGATTTCGCCAAAGTTGCCTCTTCCACCCACATGGAAAATCCTGGCAACGCGAGCTCGGGGGGCGGATTTTGCACCAATGTGGGGCCTTTGCAACTGTGATAGGTTAGTGGTATGTTATCAAGACCAGTTGGTGGTTGGAGAATTCCATTTTCGTTGTTTTGAAGTGGGAGATGTGGAGTTGGAATTTCGCCAGCATTAGAATAAGGTCTATGCAGGTCATGGACCTTAATTGGCCATTGTGGATGTGGGGACGTGTCATGTTTTCAAGCAGTGGGGCATGTCGTGGCAGCGCATCCATTAACCCAAGGGTGGCTTTTAGAATGCATAGTTTTATGTGACCCTGTGAGGCGTGGGGTGAGGGCGGCCACCGGTCCATTGGTGAAATTAGCCAACAGTTCATGTCGCCAACTAGGAAAGAATCAGGGGGTAGCGGGAGGAATTGACTGACGAGAAAAATTCCTGATGCTTGTGTGCACCGTTTGGGGTGTAAATGTTGACAATTGTATGCGAAACGTCAGCCCACGAGAAGGTGACAATGAGCACTCAGCCATTTAGGAATGTTTCTGAGGATGTGAATTTGAAAAAATTATTTTTCTGAATTAGCACCCCATAGTGCTTTGACCAAAAGGATAGGGATGGTAGGAGCATTGTTTTCCAAGCTTCCTCAGAACCTCGTGGACAGTGGGACTCCTGGATGGCCAGGATATCCACGGGTAAATTGTTTTGTAAAAAACTCAGTTTCCTAGCCCGGGACGGGGAGGCCTTGAGTCCAACAATATTCAGCATCCCTAGAGTGAAGGTTTCCCCATTGTACCTTAGGTGCGAGGGGGTGGGTCCCGGGCCCACCAGCCTCTTCCAGGTCCCCATGGGCTTTCATAGCAGCGTGGGTGTTAGCAGCAACGCTAATGGGTTTTTGTTAATTTTCGCAGAAAGAGTTGCATTGGCTTTGGCCTTCACTTTTTGTTTTCCTGACGTCAAACAAACTTTTTGCGGTGTAGATAAGTTTGGTGCACTGTCAAGCGGGGCAAAAAAAATTTTTTGGTTGGGATAGGTCCCAAGTCAGTTTTGACTGGAGCTTGGGTGCAGCGATTGGGTGAGATTGAATCTCCCATCAGATCCTCAGATTGAGTGGCCCAATTGGCATGGGCCTCCCAATCTGATTGGGTGATGGATTCCTGAGTTGCTTCTGCCATGAAGGTCTCCATGTCCTCCTGGCGTTGTGAGTGTGGGATGGTGGTAGTGGCCTTGGCCACCTCCTTGGCCGCAGCCCTACTGGCCTGTTTGGCCTTCTTCCACTCCTGCGGGGAGATGGGCTTTACCAATAGGTAACAGCCTTGTGCTCCCCATGGGAAAGCCTCCTTGGTGCTTGCGGTTGCTTCATAGTGCACCTCTCCGCTGGCCATGGCCACTGAGGGGTGCTCTTGGAATGTGACGCCCTCCTTGATGGGGCATGCGTGCGCCTTATGGCCAAACACATCACAGTGGGTGCAAATGGGGGGTGCGCTGTCCACGGTTACCCAGAATGGGTGGGTGGTATGCCCTGTAATGTCAATAAAGGTGGAGTGTGGGATCTGGGCTAGGTCCTTCACGATCTCCTCAGTTGGAGTCAGAACTGCGATGGCTTTGCTGGTGCACAGGTGTGGCATCAGCATGAAATGTTGCATTTCGAAAGATTGTATTTTGCTGTATATGGTAAGACCATCTTTCAGGTGTTGCTCCTAAAATGTCATGTTTTACTATAGTAGGCAAAAAGTCAAACGTGAGGAAAATTTGGTTTGATTTTGTCCTTCTGGTGCATTTGGTTTCGACGACCTGTTGCCCTTTGGGGAGGTCAACCACTATGCGCACTGTTGCAGCCTTGTCTGCTGCTATTTTGCTTTTGAAACCTAGGTCCAGCCAACCATGCGACATGGAGTGAGGTGCAACGTACACCGCGGTTGGGAAAATTTTGTGTACATCTTCACAAAATTTTTCCCATAAGGCCGTTTTTTGGATGTCCAGATATACATGGACTCCGAATTTCACCAACAAAAGTGACTGGGAGTGTGGCGTGTTGATGTACTGGTTGCATCATGCTTGCCACACGAGTATCTCTGGGGAAATTGTGACCGCCAGTTTTTTTAGATTTTTTTCTATTCCACTGAATTCTCCAGGGTGTTTTTGAACTTAGAGGCCGCGGGCCTTCCGCCTGCTCCTCTTGCCTTGTTTGCCCAACTGCTCCCAGACATGGGCGCAGACTAATCTCCTCTATGAGATTATCAAGCTAGATTTAGTCTTGAATTGAATAGGTTGCAATAGTGTTTGCAACGAGAAAGAAAAGTTAATTTAGCTTATTGATTAAGCTTTGAGACAATGATTGATTATGTCATCTCTTTGGCAATAATCACCATTTAAATGGTTAATTGTAATTCACAGAGGATCAGATTCAATGAGAATTATAATTTCCTATTTCATTAGGGATTGTTGCCGACAATGTGGATATGAGTAAATTGGCTTGAAATGAGCAATTACTCATGGGAAATCGTTGGGTTCAGTAGCCAACTTATGGGCTGATACAAATAGCGATTTATATATCCTATTTCTCATGAATATCATCTGGAATATTTCCCGAAATTGAACCATTATCTCTTTTTTATCAGCTAGGCATGCCAAGACCTTCGTGAATATCTCTTTTCTGTTGACTAGGCATGCCGAGACCATTGTGGATATCCCTTTTCATTGGCTAGGCATGCCAAGAATATTGTGGTTACCACAAATGCCCTTAATACATGTCTTTCATCATTTTACCCTATAAATATTCCCTCACTTTAATAATAATAAACACCTTAGTACTGTGAATACTTTATTGTTTTCAATTGTTGATTGTTTACTTCAAAGTGAAGTTGTGAAGAAATACTTCCTGTCTAAGTGTCAATGCCTGAGTGAGGCTGAAGTCACTTAAATCCTTATATATTGCCAGATTGAGGCGAAGTCACTTGAACCTTTATATTACCAGAGTAGGGCCAAAGCTACCCATTTATCTAAACTCAACTAGGCTAATTGTCTTCATACAATTGGCAAATTCATATTTATTCTCAGAGTCAGTAGTTAAGCTAACCTATGCACTAGTAAAAACCCCGCAGTTTTTACCAAACTTCAAAGAGTACATGGGCTTCTTCTGTTCTTATTGTAAAAAGAGGGACCATACTTACTGTGTAGTAGATGACTACTGAAAGCTCAACAACATCATCAAAAAGGACTCATATCCCTTACCATGGATTGACGACTTTTTGGATCAGCTAAGGGGGAGCTCATTTCTTCTCATCAATGGGCCTGATCTCAGGCTACTGGCAAATCAAGTCGCCACCAGAAGAGAAGGAGAAGTGCTCTATAATCACATACAAAGGTCTTTTGCAACCAACTCAGATGCCACAAGGACTGTTTAATGCCCCAGCTACGTTTCAGTGGTTGATGGACACTATTCTTGGGGACCTAAAGCTCTCATGTGTCCTTGTATACCTTGATGACTCTAATGTTTTCTCCCAAACCTTCTCTGAACACCTCGATCATCTAGAAGCTGTGTTCCGCTATCTTGCTGAGGCCAACATAAAGATTAAACCTCAGAAGTGCCATTTATTTAAGGACCAGCTGGAGTACCTGGGGTTCGTAGTTGATGCCACAGGGCTGAGACCTCAACCATCCAAGGTGGAAGCTATTTTAAAAATGACTCCACCCAACAGCAAGCAGGATATACAGGTCTATTTGGGAATAGTCAGATATTACCGGCGCTTCATCCCTAACTTCATCTATATTGGGGGCCCACTATTTGAGTTATTAAGAAAGGATACCATGTTTGAATGGACGGAACATCATCAACGCGCTTTTTATATGCTTCAAATGGCTTTTACCAGTGCATCGGTGTTACACTATCCTAATTTCAAAAAAGAGTTCATTGTTCAGATTGATTCATCCTTTTCCGCTGTAGGGGCAGACCTATCCCAAAAAGACGAGGAAGGAGAAGAGCAACCCTTAGCATAAAGTAGTCATAGTTTGAACAGCTATAAGTGCAATTATACTGTGAATGATCAGGAGCGCTTAGTTGAGATATACGCCTATAAGCAATTCCAAGTGTGTTTGCATTTGGTGAAATTCAAAGTTGTAGTTGGATCATTCCTCACTACACTGATCATAAAATTTGAAAGAACTTGAAGGGCGCCTGGCCCGATGGGCTTAAACTGCAGGCATACAATTTCGAAATTCTTCACCAACCTGGAGTAAAACACCAAATTGCCGATTGTTTATTAAATTACCCACAATTGCAGTTATGGCAGATCTAATTGATATAATGTTTGATAAGATGCTTAGTGGAAAGTATGACAATGAACCGCCTCCAGTCATCAAGGTATTAAATGGAATAAGGGCCAATACGTTTCAGAAGAATGGGGAATTGTATAAGTAGATAGGGGACACTACTATGAATATCCCAAATCTTCCGCCCACCCAACTGTAATCATGAGTGCACATAGGGCTGTTGGGCATAGTGGCGTGCTCAAGGCATTGGAATTATTGCAGCCTCGGTATTACTGGAAAATCATATACTTTGATGTGCTTGATACTATCTCCTTCTGTCACCAATGCCAGGTGAAAAAGTCATTCTACCAGAAGATCTCATACTATTAGTGAAGCCACACTTTGCTTGTCATACAGTTTCCTTAGATGTTATCAAGCCTCTACCAATGTGAGATAATTGGTCCAAGTACATTTTGGTGGCAATTGACCACTTAACCTGGCGGGTTAAAGCCAGGGTGATATGAGACTTAGGGGGCGGTCACCATTTCCAAATTCATAATGGAATGCATTATTCAGCGACATGGCTGCCCTCAGTTCTTTCCTACTGAAAATGGAACTAACTTCACTTTCTCACATCCTCCTAAAGCTTAATGAGTTGATGGCCATCCAAGGGGTTTTGACAACCCCATATTACCCCAAGTCTAACGGAATGGTGGAGTGGGTCAATGGGACTTTAATAAATATGCTCCAAAAATTAGTAGCAGTTTGACCCTCAGATTGGAGTTCCCTTTTGTCCACCACCATCCTAACTTATAATCTTAGTTATCATTCTTCCACATGGAAGAGTCCCTTTCAATTAATATACAGCTGACACCCTGCCCTTCCAGCGCTGCTATACTCCTTTGTAGAAGATACTGGCGAAATGAATCCCCAACGTTATTTGATGACTCTAGATGACACCTTAATCAAGTTTTAAGCTGAAGCAATCATGTTCAGTTCAATCAGGAATATTAATAATCAAGCTGCTGATCAGGTACAACGTAGCGGGTTAGCACTTTTCAAAGATGGGGACATGGTTCTATTCCACGATCAACATGGTTTTCAGCGTAAACACAAGTTGTCCAGTATCTGGATTGGGCCATTTAAAGTTATTGAGAAGACATGTATGGATGCATATACTATTAAGGACCCCGCTAGCGGTTGGATCATCAACTGAGTGCATGTGAATTTCCTCCAGACGTATAAGCAATAGAAGCCTTATCATCCAGTCAAAGGGGGGGTAATGTCGTAATTCTGATATGACTGGATGTTATGCACTACGTTGTTATGGTGGAATAGATAGTATCCATCAAGTTTAATATGAGTAATGATTATTCAAGCGCCTTGAGTTGAGGCGATATTGGGTTGTTGAGAGATCGCCTCAACTTAGGCGATCATGAATTTAACAAATGAATAGTTGCCAGAACCAATGAGATATGGCAAATAAAATTACTAAGCCATGGAAGCTGTATCATCTGAAGTTGCTACGATATAGGTGATATGAGATGATTGGGGAAAGGAGGTTGTTAGTACTTTAGAGTAAACGGAAACAGTGAAAATCCACTGTATTGATTATATTAAATAAAAGAGAGTTGTGGGAGCAAGTGCTCAATATTTATTTGAAGTTTATTCTGTTGTTTCAAGGATGATGATCATCACATTGTTGGTCCTAATTGCTCAGTCAGTTGAACCCTGTGCAAAATCCTTCAGCACATCTCTTGAATACTGCCAGTTTATAACACATGTGAAAACACTTAAATAGAAGTAACTTCATGAGATTCTGGAAGGGTTCCTTGGGCTGGAGCAGCAACTTTGTGGACTTAGGTGTAGAGCAGCAGATGCCTGAATGGCGGAACTAAGGGAAACAGTAAGAGAGGCGACTGCATTCATGTAAGAGAGACGGAGATATCATAGTATGGAAAATTGATGTTTATTATATAAGAGGACATTAAAGAACGATGAAAGATAAAGGTAGGATTAAGGATGCTTTAGGGCTGTGACAGTGACATAAAGGGGGAGATAGAACCTAACTCCTATATGCAATGAGACCTAAGTGATTTATTATATGGGGGTGGCTGTTTTTAGTGAGCAAACAATAAGACAAGATTCTCAGGGATACAAGAGACACAAGATAGAAGATATCATTTAATTAACTTGGAAAAATTCTTAGCTTTTTTACAAAATTAAAAGAAGCTGCGCCCCCACTTGAGGAGTCCTTTTTTAAAGTTTCAATAGGGAAACAGTTCACTGAGGGTAAAACAGGTCTTTAAAAAAGAACTTTATCCATTACCAGTTAACCTGGGTTCTGCGGGACTTTTAAAGGCTTTATTGACCCTCGTGGACAGTGGCTAAGTAGTTTACCATTGAAGTCATTTTTAGGTTAAGGAGGTTGTGGGTAAAGAGGTCTGTTTATGTTATAATAATCCAATAGAAAAGGTCTTTCTGCTTAATATCACTTTTGAGCAATTTTGATTATGTCAGACATTTGCCCTCACAGCTGAAAAATAAGAATGTTTTTAGGTTAAAACTCAGCGGAAAAGGGGAAATGACATCCATATGTGATTTTCCAATGTTATTAAAAGCGATTCTTATAATAATAAAAATGCTATTGAGGATATCAGCCAAAAGCACGGCCAATTCTCAGTGAAACCCCATCAATTGGGGTAACACCATTATGAAACCTGAATGGCATTAAATGTAGAATTGAATGGTCAGAATCTCTGACCACATGATGGACTTTGGGGTGACCAGAGAAAGGTACTCCCCTAACCATAACCAAATCCTTTGAAGCACCTATGCGGGGACCCCATTTTATAGACCTAGTGGAAGTCCCCCAAGGTAAAGTATTTACTTTAGTGGTGATTGGTTGAAGTCATCAAAACCTTACCACATGGGTACATTCTGCCCCAAAACCCCATCCCAACTATTGTTCTGCTAAAAAGAGTAGCTCAAATTCCCACGATCTGATAGGAGAGTATATCATATTTCTTAATTTGGAATGCATCAAAGCTATTCCAAAAGTATCCTTGAATTTTCTTCGACCCAAAAACAGTTAAATACTGATCAGTTGGATATAAGAAAATTGCTTTTCTTTTTACCTCATTTTCCTAATAAAAACACTAAAAAACCCAAGTTTTTTATTAATGAATTTTTATTAAGTTTATTAAACTTTTGTGGGATCCTGAGGCGTTAGCACCAGCAAGCACTATAAAGCTGGATTCCTATAAATTAAAATTAACTGTTAAATTTCCATCACCACCTAAACTGCATCAGTTTTCCATTTATGTCTGCAGATCCACAACTGGCTGCCCCAATGCGGGGCAGCAGTGCTCTACCTGATAGCATTTACCGCCCAGTAGGCAAACGCATGCAGACTGGCACATCCAGCCCGCCTAATAAATTGGGCTGATTTGTCCTTCCAAGGAACCTATTACTACACCTAGCATGAGTCCACCCAACCCGCCCCCACCCCTTAGCCCTACCCCAATCCAATATTTGCTTTTGCCTCCACATCAAGTACAGATGTCTCTTCCCATATTCCAAAAAAGCAATAATTGAGCTGGCAACGGCCACCTTTATACCTGCTGGGTTTATCAACTTCCCCCTAAAAAGACTATTTTGATATAGGCTTTCCCACCAAAGAGGACGCGGCTGTGGCAGCAGCTACACCCTTAATATTAAAAAACACACCCATTACCACCACCCATACATGGCTCCCTAGTGATACCACATCTGTGGTGACCTTTTCAAACCTTCCCTCCCACCTTCCCCCACACACACACTCTATGAAGAATTGATGACAAGGCTGTCCAAATATGTCCCAGACCCTATCCTCCACTTCCTTGTCCCAAGTGGTGCTGAACGACTAGTGGCACCTAGGGCAATGGCCAAAATTAAACCCCACCAACCAACCATAGCCCATAAGCATCCCACCACATGCCTATATTCCATCTGCACTGGATCACTTATTTTGGGCTCACATTGATAATAACCGCATAGTTTGCCCCCCTGCCATGAGTTGGGCCATTACAAAAAGGCCTGTCACCACAGTTCAAAAAATGCGGAAACTTTCATGCCCACCCTTGAGGCCACACAAACAGCATTCAAGTGGTGATTTTGGCTGCCCCTTACTCCTCCAGCTGAACGCTCAAAAAAATATCAAACCTTTGTAACCAAAGCCCAAGCTGACCAAATTTACCACAATCTACCCAATTGGTAGCATGTTTGGACCCAAATGCCAACCAAACAATTTATAGATCTATACAATCTGGGAAAATTGTACCACCTCCAGACTTTCTAATTAATTTGAAACTGTATTTAGCTTCAGATTTCAATGCCCCATTTCCAACCAAGAATTTTGTCCCCAAACACACCGCTACCCCTTTCTTGAGCAACCATCAGCTTGCTGAGGCTGCGGTGTCCTCACCCAATAGTCACCATCTCTGCAATGCTGTGGCACTTTCTGTCATGGAATCTAAAAAAGGGATTCACATCACCCATTTCCCTCCCAACTTCCCTGAGGACGCACAAGTGGAAAGTGATAAATTAATGGAAACTGCCACCTCCGCTATCAAGCATGTTGCAGCACAGGCAGATTTTCCCCCACCCACGTGTATAACCAGAGCTGATATCACGAAATTTTCCCAGCTTCCCAACGCACACATATAAGTTGAACACCATCTTGTTAAGCTTCTGGAGGCTTTTCTTCAGGCCCAAATTGTCAATAATGAGTTTAACACTTATCTTTTTCACCTCAGCCTGCATCCTGCGGATGCCCCCAACCCTCTTCTATCAGCCTTGATCCGCCTATTAAATGGTGAAGATGAAATTGATACTCCGCCTGATCCCTCCTCCCCCTCCACCATGGTGGGAAAAGCAGTCCACCGCTACTAAACTTGGTAGGTTATTTTCTTTTTTGTTTTTTTTTTTTTTCCTCACCACTCTTTTAGGGCGTTTGGTTTGTGTTTTGATTCGCTTGTTTGGTTTTAAGTTTTTGGTAATGTCCGTCCCCTGGTCAGCTTACCTCAAATAATCTTTGAAAATTTTTTAGAAATTTTATAATACTCCACTAGTATTTGGCGACAAGTGGGATAAGGGCAGAAAAAACAAACAAAAGGCTTTCATAAATGATTTAAAGTAGATTTATAACAGCAATGAAGTTGCATTAGCCAGAGTGGACCTTAGGGTGGTGACTATTAGTGTCAGAGGCTGGTCTACTATCTCATTTGTATGTCTAAGGAAGTAAATAGAGGGCTTTCAAATGGGTCTTCCACAACCTGAAAGAGCGTAGGATCCCAAAGATGTAGCCATTCTAACGACGTGGCAGGAAGAAAACTAGTTATGACAGAATAAAAGCAATTACTTAGTAGTATTCTAAAAATTCCAAAGTTGAGCATAAGTTTATGCAGATAGTAAAGGTTTAGATGAGTCATTCTCATGTAGATAATTAGTGGAGCTAATGACTCTACCATTATCTGCAGTTGCAAGCCAGTGATATACAATTTAGCGGGTGCCACCAAAAATTTTCAGTATACATATAAATGTATAAGCTTGATAATCAGCTATTTAAGTAAGCAAAAATCCTACTTTTAAGTGATATTATCTGCACCTCAGACACCAGAAGTAGGTCTACATCATGAAGAAAATAAAGAATTCAGTTTATATCATACTTTTTAAATAGTTTTAATAGCAACATTTTGAAATGAAGGCTGTAAAAAAATTAGAGAATTTATAAAAATAAAATGTCTTAATGACTGAGTTTTTATAAAAAGTGAGCCTAAGCTAAAGATAAATGTTGGCCACTATAAGTGAAGAATATATATATACTTAATTAATCTTATTCTGTACCCAATTGTTGAGGCATGGCTTATGGTAAAGAATGCCATTTACAGTAATGATAAAGTTTAAAGTTAGAGCTAGTGTCATGGAATGAGTATTAAATGTTGCAAACCCATGGATGCACTCCCTGATAATTAAAAGTTAAGGAAATTATGAAACAAATTTAATAAAGAAAATGCGCAAAAGATAATATAGATTACAAAGTAAGTCAGAGAAAAAATTTATAAGAAGTAGGATGGAGTTTTATTTTTTAATGTATTTTGAAAAAATACTTTTATTGAAATTTAAGTTTTTGCTTTAATTGATTATTCATTTGATCAGAGAAAATTTGAGTTTTTTACAATTGCCATTTTTTTCCTGCGCTGCTCCAAGTCCATGTTGACCTAATTGACGCCTGATGCCCCCACATGGGGTGGCGGTGCCCCACTTCCTGGGGTTTATCACTGTCATTGAAATGTGCCCAGGCTGGCTTATCTAGTGCCACAAAAACTTCCAGTTACAACACCCCACCTAAGAACCTAGTTCACCAAATCACATGCTTCTAAGTGGTGCTTTAAAGCCCCCTGGTGCTCTCTTAGAGCAACCTGCATTTTGCCTTTGGTTTTAATATGGGAACCCTTTCCCCTACGCGGGTGCATTCATCATTGATATGGCCACAACTGTATAAAACCCTCCAGATTCATAGATTTCTGCCATTTAGGGTACTTTAAAGTTGATTTTTTTAAGCCCTCGCCATGGTGGCAGCACGGCTGTCTTTAATATATAAAAATATTCCATTCAACTATATGAACTTGCTTGCTGATGATCCCACACTAGTGGTCCAGCTTTCCAGCTTGCCCTCCCACCTCTACCCTAGATGCCTCCACCACAAACTTACAGAGGGCTTGGCTGCCTACAGCGCCAACACTATGCTGCAGTTAGTAGTTCTCAATGGCACCAATAATCTCACTGATCCTTACACATTTGTGATAATCCGCCTTTTCTGTCAGGACACCCACCTCGCAATACCCTCCAAGATGTGATCAGATCTACCTCTGATTATCTCTTCTGAATAAGCATCAAAATGGCCACACCATCTGTCCCTTGTGCTTTAAACTTGACCATTCTAAGAAATAGTGCCCAGAAGTTTCTGTGGAACTTCTTCTTTGCTCCTCGTCTGGATCCAACCCCACCATTGGTTTAACTAAATTTTCTTATTGTAGATTTATTCTCCCCCACCCTCATCCGCTGAGGGAATTGCTCCCACTGCTCCATCAACCAAGGTTTGACCACCAGAAAAATTCCTGAGCAGATGGTGGCTCATGTGCCAGCAGATTTGCTGTGGTCCACTGTGCGCGGCCAATCAGCATCTGCCACCCAACCAGCTCATGTCTCTGGTCCAGCACTGGCAATGTTAAAATCAGCACTATAGCGCGTATCTCAACTTCACAGGTCAACACACCAAAACACAAAGTACTGTTCTAAGACAGCAACTTTGACTAAAAATCAATAAAAAAAATTGTATTCTTTTTTGATTTTATATTTTATCTGAGGTGGGATGACCTGGGGATGTTACTGCACCAATTGAGGGGAAATTGAATGAATGGGAAAGGAGGATAAAATCTGGAAAACCTCCATGCGCGGCATATGATAGGCCAGGAACTCCATGGACCGCCTTTTTTATTCACTATCTCAGTTTGGGGCAAGGGCGCGCAATGCCAACACAGTCATAGTCTTCCTCTACCCAAATTTCCTGTACCAGAATTGAACTTGGGGAGGCAGTGGTAGAGGTCCCTATTCTACTAGTGGGGTATCCTCCCCTTAGAGACCTTGTATTCTGCATTAGGTTTTTTATTTAAGAGAACAAGAAGGTACCCTGTAGTATCAAATACTGCCAAAGGCTCACAGGCTTGCCCAAGTAAATCTTCTCCAGTAGTCTATCATAGCTCTCTTTATAAAAAGATCCCATTCCCCTTTACAATCATCCTCAGATATGTGTTTTGCTACTAGAGATCTCATCGGTGATTTTCATGGTTATTAAGCAGCACCTCTGAATGGCAGACTAAAATTCATAATAACCAAGTTGAGTCAAAAGCAAATAACTTAGATTTTGAGACATCTCCATAAAAGATGAGATAAACCAGATGTAGCCAACTTACCAGCAGATGGCCAAAATAAATATTACCCTATTCTTGATGATTTTATGCTGGAATGGGGGCAGTGTAATTAGTACACTAAAAAAATAGTAGGCAATATAGTTATTGAGGCCACAGCATCAGTAGCTGATAAATTTAGGGAATGAGAAATGTGGCAGTGGGGATTTAGGGATATGATTAATATTAAATTAGTACTTTAGGCTAATACATGCAAGATCTGGGGCCTGTGAAGTAATTACTATAATGATAAATTCTTCTATCTAATTATTAGTTGTGATATAAATTTTTTATATAAAAATATCATATCCAGGTGGTTGGTCAAACCAATTCCAACAGGCCATGTGAGATCCTTTCAAGGCTCTTGAATGGATTGATGATGATAACTGAGCCTAAAGATTTAAACTCAACTTTTGTGTCATAATTTTTCACCTAACCCCTTATTTGACTTAAAAACACCATCTTCACCCTAATAACTGATTTTCAGTTTATAAAAACATTCATCAAATGGCTGTTGAAGCAGCTGCTGCCCATTAACTCCCTCCTCTGTTAAGCCCTCCATATGGTAATTAAGCCCCTTTACAAGGGTATTCCCATCCTGAACTTCCCCAGAGATTTTCCTGATGAAGCAAATTATAATGTTGAAGAACTTACATTTGAAGATGACTTCACGTGAATAATATTTGGCAAAATCCTTGCTTTAAGACCCCACTAATTATAAACTCACTAATTCATGAAATATTCACTTGTGTGCCAGAACTCATCACCTTTGTTGAACACAAGCTCGCCTAATATGTTGAGGAAATGCAGACCGCTGGCCTCATTGACAATAAGAACCCTCACCTCTTTCTCCTACTGCTCCAAGATGCTGATGCTCAACCCCTTTTTTCCGCCTTTGCCTACCACCTGAAGGAACTGATAGTGGACAAGAATCCCCTAACCCCTCTTCCTTTTCTAATATGGATGCTTAGTCCAATGCCACGTTACCAATTAGTTTTTTAAATTTTATAAAACAATTTCTTTGTTTGGAATAACGCAAATAAAGATGTGTGGAGGACCCCCCTCTTTGTTGGGAATCACTAGTACTAAAATATATATTATTACTGAAATTCTCTTATCTATAACATCATTTTTGAGATAATAATAAATAAAATAAAATAAAATAAACAACTTTAACTTATTGACACGTCATGCAACCCCAATGTCCTCAGCTCCAAAGCCTTCTGCTCCAGTATGGGGAAGTGGCAAAACGCCTCTAGCAAATTCCATCCAATGGGAAACGCGTTTTTACTGGGTCATTTAGTTTCCCTGACTCCTTATGTCAAAATGTTCCTCCTAAAGATCTCACCCTCCATTTTTCACAATCTCAGGTGGCGCCTCTCAGCCCCCTTGTGCTCCCCTGGAGTGATATGCAATTTGGCCTTTAAGTTTATATGGCAAATTATTCTCATAAAAGTTCAGATAAATTATTGAACTATCCCAGGCGCTTATTAAGCCTTCCAAATTTATTGATTTTCGACCCTAAAAGTGACATTCTGACCTCAGTTCCACAAGCGAAGCCAATTCTGAAATTTCAGTTACTATCCCCCAGGTTCACCATGGCACCCTTCTTCCTACCACTTGTACCCAGTTGCCTGCTTAATGAATCTTGTGGTTTACTTCCCTGGCCTCTCCACCCCCCAATATATATAAAGAACTGATTTCTGGATTGTTGGAATATGGTTTTGATCCCATTTTATAATTTTTGATTTCCAATGGGGTTACCTGATTTGCAAACCTTCATTTCTTTGCAACTATATGTCCAGATTCATCCAAGGTTGCTCTCCTAATTCCTCCTTGCACCATTGCCCCTTCTTCACTAACCATTTTTTCTGAGCTAAGCAGATGAAGTTATACCATTATCCTAATCTGTTTTGATTTAGTTAACCTGATATGGTGCTGCACTCCAATTACCAAGCCACGGCCCACACACCTTGCTACTACCATGATATTCTATTGCTGACCCTACTTTTTCTTCGTGTGGGGCATAATCCTTCCTCCTCCCCAAGGAGGTACCTTTAGCTACCCCCTGTTTCAACCAATAAGGAACGCTATTGCCAAGCCCTCTCTCCTGCTGCAACCAATCAGTGGCCTGTGTGGACCACAGCTAATTTCAAAAACCCCACTCAGCCACCCACCCCAACTCAACTATATGCTGATAAACCAGTCATATTCAACCAACAAATTCTGCAAAATTTGGAGAAATTTGATGAATTTAATAATTTTGACCCAATTTAGTTGAGGCTCATACCCTTGAAATTTACCTAAATACCAAATATGAAATCCAGTTTGCACCTCAGCATTATGCACCTTACCTTGATGCTAGCCCAATCTGAAGTGACTATCAACTCATCATAAAGGCTGTTGCCTCCCTTGAATATCACCCCCTCCAAAAGCTGTTGCAAAATAAGTTGCATTCTTTGCCGCATTCCTGCCCCCTCCTGTCCTCCCTACCACCATGCACCATATCTATAAAAAAAACACCTCCGCTTTCAGTAAGCTGTCAGTAAAGAGTTACAACAAGTTGTGGCAATCACAAAGCTTGGCACAAAAACCAAAACCCAATAACGTTATTACCACCTTTACCACCCTCCTCAAATTTCACCTTGAGGCTGGGAAAGCCCTGTATGAATATATCACCACCCTCCTCAAAACAATGATCTAGTAATAAGCATCACTAGCTACTTCAACCTCCAGTGCAATGATGCACCCATGCTCACGCTCTTGACTTTACGTCAAATTTGTACACCCTGGACAAATTAATGGGCCTTCCAATCCTCTTCACCTTGTGACATGGATGTCTAGTGGTTTACCATTTCTGACTTATTTGAATCTAGTTTTTAAGTTTTAATAGTGATCCATTAATCTTTTTTTTAGTACTAGATGGTCCCAACCCAAGGGGGGGGTGATCCATTAATCTTGTATCACCCATTTTTAGTTTAGTTTGCTCATTTGATCTTCAGTAATGTCTGTACCTGGTCATCTTACTCTGAATTAGTAAACTATATTTGACTATTAAAAACTATATAATCTTATAACTTTATTAGACTCTTATTATGTTATAAAAAGTTTCGCGCTTTTTAATACTAGTCCTAAAACACAATAATGAACTTATCATATTAAGTTCTAATTGTTAGCTTTATCTGGATAATTGACAATCTAGACTAGGATGCTCACTTATTAATTTAATAATTAATTTTAACTATGAGATTAGATCCTGATGCTAATGCTAAGTAATATCTAGTCAGGCACATCTTACAGCAAAGTTTTGTATGTGATGCAGTATATTGGCTCATGTAGTCAAAGCATTTGCATGTGAGGATCAAATGGCATAATTTGATATTAATTTAGATATTATTTTTGGAAACGCCTAAGTATTAGTCACGCTGTTTTAAGGATATTTAACTAATTCCTAAGAGATTTGACATGCTCTCTCATGGGTATTATATCACCCAATATTGGCTGTTAGTTATTTTAAGGGTATATCTTTGGGTTTAAAAGCAATGGAACACGCTTTTTTAAGGTCATCCTGAAAGTGTAATTAGTGTAAAATTGAATCAGTAGGTAATTATTGCCAATTTAAATGGTCTAACTACAATTAATTTATTTAAATAATAAAATTTAAAATTTTCTATAGATTAAAGTTTTATGGTTAAAGTAGTAGAACAGATCTAGATTTTTTTATTCATTTTACTAGACTTAATTTTCTGTGAAGCTAAATACATAGTTCTAATTAACTATTTTTTATTAACCTTAGTGAAGATTAAGCACTTGTTTATAGAATTGATTGGTATAGATGTAGTCATACACTAGCATTTTAAATTGTAGTTCAGTTAACTAGGCTGTTCATCAGAAAATTCCTGGAATTTATAATGAGCACTTTAATATTTTAGCAGTAAACATAGATAAAACAGGTGTTGATATAATACTTCCCTAGGGCTTCCATTGTCAGACATCATGATATCAGACATGATGGGAATAGTATTGACCATTAAACTCCCTCTATAAATTGACTCTTAGACCCAAGAAGGGGGATAAAGGAATTACCTCAGTAGGCTGCCCAGAGAAATTGATTTGCAACATAGCTCAAATTAACTCTAGGAAAATTTTGAAGGACCAAGCCAAAGCTAAGATACCCCAAGAAAAGTTCCTACCTAATCAAAATGAAAAGTTATCAGTAGGTCAGGTGACCACTACTAGAAGTGGCACTCAAGACAGTAAGTTAAAATGAACCCAGAAAATTGTAAGAATCAAAAATATTCCTAATTATTAACTTAAATGACCCCATCTTCATCTGAATTGGGTATTTAACTCACTATTCTCTCCTATTAAAATCATGAAACAAAGGCATTATAACATCTGGAATGCATCGCCTGACCAAAGAGCCTCACTTCCAGATGTCATAACCCATTTTTTTATTATTTCTTTTCCTTTTGGGATTTATATTATTTTGCGACATATAAAACTCCCTAATTTTAACTAAAATAAAGTTACGTCATTATCTATATATCTTGTTTTAGTACTTAACTTCAATAAGACCATTTGCTATACTTGTCATAGGACTGATACTCTAGCTGATAAGACATAAGTGGTGACTTGGCACTTTTTTGAATAAAAAATATGTCATGCGACTTAGTTGGCCTCAAGTATTGACTATAATGCTTTTAATGCATAGCATCATCAAGCTTAAAATATGGAATCCCTAAAGGCTGATGCTCACTACAGGAGGCTCATCAGATTAATGTTACCTGCAACTAATTTGATTGCACCATGAAAGAAAACCCAATAGATATTGTCACCAATTGGGTGCACAATGGAAATGGTAAAGATGATGATTTAATGAAATTTCACCCCTTTTCACATCTGGAGAATTTCAAGAAATCTTATGAAAATCCCCCAAACCTCATCATCTTAGTTGGATCTTCAAAGAAGGAGTTAAAGCATTACTTTGTGGAATCATTAACCCAGGAGAAAGAGGGTTGGAATTTTTTGCCACCTTACCCAGCTTTAATGATTATGATTCATCTGCTTATCCACTAGGAGATTTAAACTGCTAATGGGTATGGGAGTTATTGATTGTATAACAAAAACTATCATTTATAGATATTCTCAGCGAATATTTATTGATAATCTGGATATTAATCCGCTGGATCTGTAAATGTTTTATCAGGGATGATCCCCAACAATAGACAAGTGATTAGGCTGTCAATTTTACTATTGATAAATTAATCAGCTTTTAGGAGTCAATTAGGTTTAGTTGCTGATTGAGTAAGGGTATATGAGTTGCTGGCAAGTAATGCTGCCTTTAATAAAACAACTTTTGTGTTAACCTTTTCAGGATTGTGACCTGTTTTTGGGTAAGAGTCCCATTACTAAGAAAATTATTACCAAATAAGGGTATTCTGATGGGAGTTGAGTGAAGACGTTGGGACACATTCTTCGTTTAACTCAGAAGATGTCAAATTTTAGTAGGGGAGAGAACCCAATTAATTTAATGGTAAGATCGTCATTTCACGTAACCCTGGAGTTTTAATTCATTGGCGACGGCTGCCATTCCCAATAAAGGCACCAACCAAAGAGTTGTGCGCTAAATTCCCTATAAATTCACTTTTATTTTCTTAATACAACAATTAATAATTAAAGAGTAAGTTATTTAGAGATAAATACACTTATAATTTTGACTGTTTGCTAATAAGACTAGAGTTGGAAGGACAAGAAGATTCTTTGTCTATTTTATTGATATCTCTGCAGACTCTGCCTGATGAGAAGGAAAAAGAATCTTTGACCCTATCCTAGGTTAAGTTCTATGATTCAAAGTAAGTAAAAAGTCTCTAAATTTTCAGACTAACATTCAAGATTATGACAAGCGCCAGCTTTGCTTTTGACCTAATAATTATCTTGGCTAGAAGAAGCTCATCAAGAGTAGTCTTTATACTATTACTGCCCATTTAGAATTCATAATTAACTATTTAAACAACGAACATAAAAATAACATATGCAGTTGAACATGGGAGCTGAAGCAAGTTACTACCCAAAAAAGGAAACAGATTGCAAACTATTAACAATTGGTGCTCATTACAGTGAGTAGTTTAGTTTAACTGAATCTAGTAAGAAGATCGCATCAAACATGTCTTATAAGAATGAATTATGCAATCTTTGGATGAACTAGCGACTGTCAACAAGAACGTGCTCAACTCAGTGTCACAGGCCAATTTCACTGCATTAGAAGAACAGGTGGTGAAGCCCAAGGCATAGGTCAAACAAGTTAGTAAATTAACAAAGACCTCTATGGAAATTAACTCCTTGAAGCGCAAGGAGGGTGAAATAATAAAAGAAGTATTGTTTCAGAAGGATGAGTGAGAAGCAGATCAATAATTCATAACCTGGATTACTGAAGAAGGAGTATTATGAAAACGCATAGAAGAACTGGAGATTCACCAATGTAATTTGCATAAGTAAAGGCTTTAGAAGCCAACAACGCTCCTGAAAATCCAATCAGGAAAATCTACCACCCAGAAATATGCCTAGGTTGTTTGGAGTAATCCATAAATGACTCTCGAAGTTACTCAATGGTCAATCAAGTCATTGATCAGGATTAACCTGCCAGTGGAGCCATAAATGTTTTCAAAAACACAACATAATTACCCACGTTGCATCAGGATAATGCCCTGCTCTTTCTATTATTTGAGATAACAATGTTCATATTCAGTGAATGACAAAAGGCAGCGATTGTCATGAGCTGCCTGAACACTGATTGTCAAAATCTAGTTTTTCCATCTAAATGAAAACAATTGGTCTTATTATGAGGCCAAGGAAGCCATTATGCTAGAATTTGGGAGCCCTATAAGGATGACTAACTGCAAGCAGAAATTTATGGAAATTTAATTTCGAAAAGATGAGACCTTAGTAGCTTTTTCAGACAGATTATACCAGAAATCACATATCCTGGCCAGTTCAAAAGTTCTAACGATATTTGATGCCTAAATCATGATTTAAGCAGCGCTACAGCCCTATCATGATTTTCTCCAAACAATGGCTTCAGAATTAGTGACACAGATGTCCATATCTCAGATGGTTGATCATTTATAAGATGTTGAGAGCCACTTTTGAAGCCCCAAACTGAGCATCCAAAGTAATCCAGGTTTGAGCCCATAGAACTGTAAAATTCACTAAGAAATTATAGAGCAAATAAATCAAGTCATGTCATATAATATTTCTGAAGTACAAAAATGAGCAGACAAGACGCAGATATGCTAACACCAGAGTGGTAAACTTGAACATGTAGCTTCCCAATGTTGGAGTAAGAAGACCAAAGAGAGGGTAACTTTAATTCAGGAAAAGGAGAACGAAAAAAGTCAGAAGTCAGGAAAAGGTTTAGCAGTCTAGCAAAGGAACAATCTGGAGCCATAGTTAAACCTGTTCCTCCTAATATTATGAATGACAATATATACATTTACAATCTCTTTGTGGCTGATGAAACAAATAACCCTTTATATCAGGTTTTTAACATGGATGTAAACGCCCTTACCTGAGCCAAAAATAAAGTAGATCCAAAATTATAAGGAAGTGGCTCAACAGTAAGCTTGTCAGCTAGCAGATAAGATTATATCTGCCAAGATTCAGGAGAAAACTCAAGGCGAGATTAGATGAGGCAAAAGTATGAATTTAACTAGTGTGATCAAGGAATCTTTTCCTGATCTACCTGCACAACTAATTCATTTTCTTGATAGCGATTAAGCCCATCCACTTAGTAAATTCCCTATTACATTATTTTAAGTGTAACTATGCAGATATTTAGTTAACTGAGCGAAAGTGAGTGCTATCATTGATAGTGGAGCGCCATTAACATCGTTTCACCAAAATTGGTGAAACAATTGAAGATTTAGCCAGATTTAGAACACTGGAAGTTTTACAGAATGGCTGGACTAGATATGACAATATCCTTTGGAGTCTGCAGTGTGTTGCCAATTGTTGGGATTTTTGCCCATATTCCCAGCCTTCTAGATTACCTGGTATCACTAGGGGAAAATTCCCCAAGGCGAAGTGAATCAGAAATCAGTTGGCCCAAGTTTTAAAGGAACTACGTTCAGGGGATTTGAGATATTCGCCTGGTTGTATCCATTGGGTATCAATCTGGATTAATACTTAAGATCTCATCGGGAATAGTTGCCAATGAAATAGGGGCATCTGATAGTGATTAACTATCAGGTGTACCAATTGGGATCAGTTGGGTTTCATCACCAACTAATTGGGAATGAATAGTGAGTTGTGAGGCGAGTGATGCTGCCTTTAACTAGCAAATTGATTGGTTGGTGAAGTGACCTGCCATAATGGGTAATAAATCCCATTACTTAAGTAGGTCGCTAGCCAAATATGGTTGGTTCACTTGGATTGAGAGAAAATCGTTAGGGACACATTTTCTGAATCTTTCCATCTGAGATCTCAAGGATGTCCAATGACAGAATCCTAGCCAGGATGGGGAAGACCATCGCTGCTAAGACAAGGAAGGGTGATTAAATGGCAACGGCTGCCATTCTATCAAAGAGGTGTCAACCAAGGATTAGACAGCTGAATCCCCACTATATAATTCCCTAGGATTTATTATAATAAAAAAGTAGCTTTACAGAGTTTAGAGTTTATATTTAGTTACATTATCAATTTGAAAACTTTTCTTTCTGATTACTATCACTTTTAGTAATATGATTTGATTCAAACAGCATAATTTGATAATCAACACCAGGTGAGATAAGTATGAATAATAAGGTAAAGACCTGGGCGAACGCGGTAAAGGGCAGTGGACCCAGACCTGAAGCGCTCAAAGGTACCAAGCACACAGGTACAAACAAAAATCTCAGCAAAAGTAAAAAAAAACCCGAGGTGGCGCCTCCTGTGGGTTTTGTCAATCTTTTTCAAATTCTGTAGCTATTTGAAAGTATCTTAATTGCAACCACTGTCATCAGTGGAACACGGGATACAAGTTTTCCTGGGCATAAAAACACTGACAATGTGGGAAAAGTTCAGAAAAGCCAACAAAAATTTTTCCCACACGCGGTGTACTTAACAACCCATACTATCTGCAGAGGTTGGGTAGATCTTGGGTTTGAAACTGCAGAAGAATCAAATGAAGCAGCAAAGGTCAGAGTGGTACTCAACCTTCCCTATGGACAGCAATTGGTTACAACCAAATGCACCCATTGGACTGAATTCAAGGACATTTTAATAATTTTTGACTATCTTATGACCACACTGGTGCGCACAGTAGTTGAAAGACATCTCTGAGAAGGCTTGGAAGCCTACGGAGAAATTAAACAATTAAAAACTGCAATGGTTCCAGCTGATGCTGACCCTTATCACAGGGAAGTCAATAACAATAATTTCACCAAACCAGGATGTAGTAGAGGATATTACAAAAATCCCCCACATTGCATTCTTCACAATTGATGGGGAAAATCCCAGCTGTTCCGCGCAACAGTGGAAAGTGCACCTCCCATTTGCAACCACTGCCAGGCCTTTGGGCACAAGATTCATGCTTGCCCCATAAAAGAAGGCCTGAGAGAAATGGAATTCATTGAGGAGGAATTGGGCGAAGACGACTCAGAATATTCCAAAATCACAGATACCACACAAACCTTCAACTGAGGAAAACACTGACAATATAAAATTATTGACCCTATTTCCCCAAAAGAACAAAAAGTGTCCAAACAAGCTCGCAAGCTGGCCGTGGCCAAGGCAAAGGCCTTGGCGGAATCAACCATATCACTGGAGAAGATCCAGGAAGACATGGAGGAATTCGAGTCCATGAATCAATCAGATCCTGTGGAAAACCATACACCCAATCCAATCAGTTTGAGTTTGGCATAACCCAATTTGGAAATGAATGCAGCAAAATTGGGGTTCATTGCACCCCCAGAAATTGCGGAATTTAACCCAATCAGGAAGGAAAATCAACAATGGAATGCGCAAGAAAATAATGTAGCCAATAAAAATCTACAAGTGCACCACAATAACATATTGAAACCAAGCAAAGCCAAGAGAGGAGCAAAAACTGCGGTGATGAAAGGGGCAGAATACACCCCAACTCTTACTCATGGTTATGCTCTTTGCAGCAACGGTGCAGTGGAGAGCAATGTGAGCAAGGGAGTAGGACCAGGAGGCCCTGCTAACCGCTCCTGAGGCGCATTGGGCGTCTCAGTAGAGATAGGGACGCTGAACATAGCAGGACTCAAGGACTTAACGTCCAGGGCCAAGAAGTTGAGTCTCCTACAAAACCCACCTGTGGATATCCTGGTGGTGCAGGAAACCCACTGTCCATAGGGAGAGGAGGAGGCATGGAAAAAAATGCTCTTCCCAACAATATAATTTTGGTCGCTCCACTGTGGGGTGATAGTACGTGTGAACAAAAACTTGAAATTTATTAACAAAAATTCGTTCCTGAACAGCCACATACTTGCCATAACCTTCTCATGGCACACCAAAGTGCACACAATAGCCAGTGTGTATGCCCCAAATGGTGCACATGATGGAAGAGAATTTCTCACAGCCCTAACACAACTAAATCTACCAGCAAATACTTTCATAATGGGAGACATAACTGCTGGATTAACCCAGAGATGGACTGAATGCCAAACATAACGGAGATACCACAAGGGCAAGTGGAACTCCGATTATTAAAGGCCACCTTAGTACTATATGATCTACTGCCAAAAAGGCAACCTCTGCTATAAAACATGACACGCCCACATGTACACAATGGTACACTTATCTCTATGTTGAGGATAGACTTAATACTCGCACCAATAATTTTCTGTCACCAAATTCAAAAATTTAAAACTGCAAAAATTAAATTTTCTGACCATCAGCTTGTTTTGGTGTCTTACAAACTGGCGGAACCAAGTACCCAAGCACCCAGATGGTGCAGAATACGCCCAGAAAGTTTAGCTAACTTGGAATTTCAATACTGGATGGAGGAAATATCTTCAACCCAGGTTTTCCAAACACCCTTTTTCTTGGACCCACTAACCACCTGGGAAACTTCAAAAAATCAACACCCAACAAATTAAACATACATCGTCTAGAAGACACAGGGCAGTTTCAGCCATTATCAAACACACATTGGCTGAAATTGACCATCTAGAAAACAATGCACCTAGAATGAGATACAGCCATGGATGGGGTCGCAAATGGGCGGAGGTTTCTGCTCAGCTAAACACCCTGATCCGCTAACACCAACACTGAGTTGGAGTCCAACATAAAGGCAAAAAATAAGAGATGGAGAAACTTATCTAAGCTACTTTTTCCCCAATTCTATGCCAGGAAAAATATGATAGCTTGTGCACAGGTCCGTAGACTGGACAAATACATAGCAGAAACACCCAAAGAAGTTGCGACCAAAGTGCACAGGTTTTATACAAAAGTGTATAAATCTGAGCCGGTAAAACCAGAAAAATCGAAAATTTCCTTAGAAGTGCACACATCAACACCGCGGTTCAAAGTAACAATTTAATTAACCTAATATCACGTGAGGAATTATGGGAAGTAGTACGCGGTGCACCAAGAGTGAAATGCCCTGGACCTGATGGGATTCTCTATGAATTTTATATAAAATATTTTACTAACATCTCTAACATTCTTCTAGCTTCAATGAACAAGTGTATTATGGAAACATGCCTCCTACCTGAAGTCAAAGAAGCCTACACGGTCACTTTATTTAAGAAAGGAGACAGATTAGACCTATCTAACTGGCGCCCAAATTTCCCTAACCAACACAGATACAAAAATTTTCACAAAAATTATGGCTAAACAACTAGGAGAAATTGCAAATGATGCGATATCCCCATCACAATATGGATTTGTCCCAAGACGATCCATATGGCATAACATCCACACAGTTGCAAATGTCTGCAAGTCCAAAACCTCTGGAGCACTTGTCTTTTTAGACCAACTAAGCATACGACAGGGTGAACTGGACCTATCTTAGGGCCTGCCTTCAAAGGTTCAAGCTTCTAAATAAATTTATAGACTGGGTAATGTTGTTTACAGAGTCTGCAACCATGGCTGTGAGGGGAGCAGGCTTCTTAACCAACCCAGTTATCCCACAGAGAGGACTAAAACAATGAGACCCCTTAAGCCCTCTACTCTACAACTTTAGCCTAGACCCCTAATCTGAAATACAAACATACTGCTTAAAGGAATCAACGTCAAGGGCCAACCATCAGTCAAAATGATGGCCTTCGCTGATGATTGTGTGATAGTCATATCCAACAATCAGGACACTTGCAGAATTGAGAAGATAATACAAGACTATTCAGCCATAAGTAACGCATCACTTAACACTGAGAAAACGGAAATTATACTCCTGGGAAAATATCAGACCCAGTGGATGCCATCTACACAAGGTCAACAAGCTAGTACAACATCAAGACTCCTGACCAGACATAGGAGGCGAAATTAGCAACGACCTCACTGAAACTTCCCTTTATCACCAAGACAACAGCTGGCCCTGTTCATCACTTGGGAGTATGTTTGGAAGCAGGAGGTTACTCTAACTCCATGATGGAATTTCAACTATTAGACAAAATAACAAAACGCATTGCCTCCTTACATGGACACCAAACAGGTTTAATAGGAAGAGTCAAGGTAGTCAACTCTATAATTCTATCAATAAAAAGGTTCACGGCCCATGCAATCGCTTTCTCACCATCCTTCTTCAACACAGTCCACGCCCTATTACAAGGATGGCTATGGTCCAACCACAACCCCCCTGTACGCCTTGAAACCCTATTTGGACCTAGAAGGAATGGAGGCATGGGGCTTACTAATTACGTAGAGCAAGCAACCCATATACTAAGATCCTGGATAGCTCAGGTGACTAGCCCAGATCTTCCAGATACACACTGGGCCAGAACAGCAAGATATAACTTCAGGCGTGAACTACAATTAAGAAACCTAGATACCCAAACACATTAATCAGGTATCTGGCATCCCATCCTACAGCTGCAGGACCACATGGCACTCCTGCACATTTCAAACGAATACTCCTAGCCATGAAAAGAGCGACATGGCGGTTTCACATAAATGAACAAACCAGTCACCGAGGACGCTCAAGGATAACCCACAGACAGGAGATCAATAATCAAATAGTCACAGACAATATAATAAGCAAAAGCCCAAATACCATAGCCAGGATAGATTACCTGGACCATATGGACATACCCTACAACCTGGAGACCCAAAGAAGAGTATGGAGATACACACATCACCCTCTACTCCAACCCAGGATAAGAGCACATGTATGGAGGTGCATGAGGAGAGTATACCAAACAGCTGAACGGTCAAATGCCAATCACACCTCATGTGCAATATGTGGTCAGTATGGAAGCCTAGCTTATCATTTAAAAAATGCCAACATCAGTGGCGGTATGGAAAGAGGCCATGCGCCTTTTCCGCTAAGAAAACGGACATCCATTCAGCCTAGCAAGGAACATGTTCGCTATAAACATGGACTCTCCTATCCACCCATCTCTCAGGGCGCTAATAGTAAAATAGCACTATGGACGATACATACAATGGTACTGGAATCGTTCACAGGAGCAGTGACAACAATCCAAGAATCCATTCATCGCTTCCACAGCCATATATTGGAACATTTTCAAGCATGGCTGTTTGGACATATGACCCCCCATAACAGAAGGACAATCAACACATGGTTCCCCATATGGTTCCTAAAAGTTGATCCTTTCCTTCACACATGCTGCATCCAAGAATAAGCCAGCATAACTCCCCTTCCCTACCGTCCTAATCTTGGTGATCCTGGAGACAATAAGAGGGGCCTTGAACCCTCTGGGGTGTCTTTATTTGTCGAATTTCATTAGTTTTTCACTATATCAGAAGTGCTTGTCCCCTGGTCAACCTTCCCTGAATAAATATAAATACATTATCTAGACTATCTACTCTATTATGTCATTCTATCCCAAGGATTATATTGCAGAAGGCAATAATTGGAAGACCTTCATAGAGAAGAGTAAATATCTGATCGGGGATCTAGAGACAAAGGAACCACAATCAGGGATAGCTGCCAACTGTGTGTTGGGACGAGAGAGACTGTCACTGGGATACCTTAGCAAAGATCAGGTGGACAAGATATAGGGAACAAATCCCTATGATTACAACTTCAAGAGTATTTAATTGGAAATACTGACCAAGCGTTGGGCCAAATTATAGTTCAATCTCAATTTTGGGTAATAATCTCCATACTATCATTGATTCATAATACATTCTACACAATGCGACAAAGTGATTGAGTAAATTTGAACCTGTGCAGTAAAAAGGTTTCTGGGTTGCCAGCTGATAATCAACCTAGAGTAAATTTTTACACCACTTCAGTTAGTTCGCTTGTGTTATCAGCTCCTGCCATTATAATGGCAAATCAGAATTATGATATACTCCCAAGTCAGAGTTCTTATAAAAATATGTAGTGAAATGTAACTTTGAAAAGAATACCCTGACCGTTATGGGGCAGAACTTGCCCTTGTATAACTGCGGAAAAAAACACCACTGACTAAAAAGTACAACTTTTGTAAACTTTATTTACAATAACAGCATTGTTCCCATCCGTACAAGTTAGCTGAGAAAAGGTGGAGAGAAATGACAAAAGAGATCTTAAAAATCGTGGGATACCCTTGAGAATGAATACAATGAGTACTATACCACCAGGAATGCAGATAATTGTTAACACAGGGTTAAAGCTTGAGTTCCCAGAGCAACTATATGAATAAGTCTTTAGTCCATGAAATAAATCAAGAATCAAGCCATGGGTAGTGCTGGGGATATATATACTGGGACAAGGAGAAGTAAACGTGCTACTGGCTAATCTGAGAAAGAAACTGATGAAGATAGTGAAAAACAAGTTGTCATGTTTCTGCATCTAATCCCGTTGGTAGAGATCAGCAATTCCATAATTTTGGAACATTAACTAAAAAAATGCCAATATAAATTGCTGAAAGTGTCAACGTTTTAGTGATTGAGAGCGGCTGGCTGTTTTATCTTAACAGCAGCAAGAAGATGTGCTCCCATTATTTGAGAGATTTTATGAGATGTTTGCACAAAATTACCACGACTTAAGATGAGCAAAGAACGTGATCCACAAGGTCAATACTGAGAATATTTGCCAATAAGGATGAGACCTGTCCGAAGGTTTAGAGCTGCTGAATCTGTGGTCAGCGAATAATTTTGGCAAGCTAGTTGAGCATGGACTCCACGTTGAATCATTAAGTTCATGGGTGAGTCTGATCCTTATAGTAAAAAAGAAGGATGGATCAAATTGAGTAATTAATTATTGTTGAGATTTTGATATGACTGGATATTAAGCCCTGAATAGCTACAGCGGATTGGCTAGAATCTACCAACCATTATACCAGTTATGATTATTTGAGCGCCTTGGGATTGGCAATATTGGGTCAGTAAAAATAATTATTGTATTGCCTCCAAATAAGGCAATAAGGCGATGTGTCAGCATATGACAAATAATTAGTAAGATCACCTTGAACTAAGGTGATAGGGAATTTAAGAATAGTATACTCTTACAGAGCCAATGAGATTATGGTGGAATCAAATAGTCTAAGCCAAGATAGTGGTATCAACCAAAGTCGCTGGTATATAAGCGAGATGGAAAGATTAAAGGAGGAGGATTGTCAGTAGAGAAGTGATAATGGAGCAGAAAGGATCTGCTAATAATAAGTAAAATAAAGAAGTGTGGATGGGGCAAATTGCTCCATATTTATGAAAGTTATTAAGCTTTCTCAGGGATGAAAATCTTCATATCATTTTCTCCATTGCTCAGTGGGCTTTCACCTTGTGCAACCTTCTCAACGTATATTATCTATATCGCCCAAAAATATAACAGTGGTGCTCAATACAAGGGGCCCATTGATAAATAACAAAAAATATAAAAAAATAAATCGCTGCCCATGTTGCATCCGGCTTACTTTGATGGGGAATCTTCATGACACACTGAACTAGCCAAATATGTGAAACTCAAACTTGCTTTAGACATGGTTCTCAAGAAGCAGATAAGCTCATTCAGTAGCGGAATAATGTAATGAACCTGCTTGACAGCACGTTTAGTCAAATGCAAATTCTTAACAACAAAACAGGCAACTCGCTAATTTTTGGATGACACTACTAAATGACTGCATTGTGCATAACGAAGTTGGATGGTACATCCCAGTCCCCTCATTAGGATGAGGACAAGCGACAAAGGGCTGCTCAGGGAAAATTGTATTATGGAAAATATGACACCGGCATGAGCTACTACACCCAGGAGGGAAGCTCTAGAGATGGTTATGTATCAGAGTGCCAATTCCCCTCAAGTGATGGCTGTACTGCCCACCAAAGAGGCTTAAACTACCTCTGAATCAGCAGACAAGCCGCCCACCACTGGACCAGCTCCTCATCAAGATGCTGCTTATGGGTCTTAACCCATTCCTTAGTATGCCCCAAAGGTTTGTAGTTATGAGCAGGAGGAGGTTTGTATTGATAAGCTGCCTCCATTTGATCGTAATGGAATTTCCACAGATTCTTTTAGTGTTTTGAGTTTGCAGTAGAAGGCGCTTCATATCAGCATAAAGCTAAACTGTTAATCTCCTCTTTGGGTGTTGGGAGTGCCGATCAAGTCACCTGCTATCTTCTAAGAAGTTCCATTATATAGAAAGGAGTGAAGGATACAGTTCTGCGGTTGTTTTGTGGTACCAAAAAGATGTCACAGTGGTTGGCTGTTTTCTTACAATGGGTTCCAACGTAATGAGACCCTCACTGCGTTAGCTGACCAGTTTATAGTGGAAGCCCATGTGCTGATCAGGGCAGGGACTATATTCAAATCTGATGTATGCATTTCAATGACCTCAGTGGTGAAGCCATACCGCAAGCTTTACAATGTCATGGCTCCAATATTGGAGGATTATGTAGCCCTGCTCAAAATTGTTCAGTTTTTGCGCCACCTATCCACTACCTTCCCTCCACATAACAGAGCGGAAACATACAGCTGCTGTCGCTGGACCTTCTTATTTGGGGGAATTCTTACATTTAGTACAGATTCCGCCTATTAACCCCCAGCCTTTATTATAATCATGCGCCTTGCCCTTGGACGATTTACCCCCAGTAGTTTGAATTCTGCTATGACCCTGCTTATGAAAATCATCAGTAGTCCAACTACTGACATGTACCTAATTATGCAAATTGTCAAGAAAGCGCCCTATTGACCTGGCCCTGGTTATGCTGATTGTCAACAGTCAAACTATCAGTCCAGCCCTTCTTATTAGAACCAACGATGCGTATCCTATTGGGTTAATTTTTTTAGAACCAGTCACCCTGGCCACCTTGCCCAGAGTTGCCCTAACCATTGAGTTCACCACGTGCAACAGGATCAACACTACTAGGGAAAAGATGGAACGAGGTAGATATGGACTCTTTACCTCTGCTATCCCAGCCCCAAACGTCCCACCTGAACCTAATGTAGTATATTCAGCGGAAGTTCTATAATACAATGATGGATTTTTATACCAACAACCTGCTGGAGGAGTGAACATACCCATGTGCAAGCCAAGGCCGCAGCATATGAAGGACATCAGGAGCAACCAAAGATGTACGCCTGTCAAATGGTTGACCAAGCTTCTTCAAAAAATCTGGATGCAGCTGCAGATGCACCTTCCCTGAAAGGTGTAAACGTCGCCCTTCTAGTAGATGTCTTTTCCAAAGAATATCTCAAAGTCAGTGAGGGGCTTATGAGCTTCCTTAAAAAAAGAGATCCCTTAAATGTCCAATTATTAAACAGTCAATATTCTTCTTATTCTTAGTGTACATATTGTGACATATTTTGAAGCAAAAATTGAGTTTGCACTATAATAGATATGGGCGCACCAGTTAACTTAGTTTCAACTAAGTTGGTGGCTAAATTGATGTTAAAGTCTTATGTAGATCATCGAATGGTGTTGGGACCACTGGAGAGGAAAACACAGTCTCTGAGGGAGCGTACAGCGCACACCTTTACAGTTGGGTTTATTTTTATTGTTGCCCTAGTGATAGTGCAACCAAACAGTAATTATGATTTGTTAATTGGAACTGCTTTCATGCAACACTTTGGGGCTTTCATTGATATCACAGCAAAGAACTTTGAAATTCTGGGCAACAGATCCCAATTTGCCTTACCTCCAGCATAGTGCCGTATGATCTGGTGCATATGGGACATATCAACCTCGCCTAAAGCGATGGGGTGATTCTAGTTCACTACCATTGACTTAAGAGCAGAACCTAGCCTCTTCCCAGCAGATATATGGTTATTAAGGGCTGCCGCTCAGAGCTGCTGGACCTATATTTATCCCCTCCAGACATCAAGTAATAGTAAACACTAAGTTAGAGGTAAAATGCCATTTGGGCTATATGGGGAGGTCCTTGAGACTTATCTACAATCGCAGCTTGAGCCTCATGTGGCTCCAGACATTTTACTTCCAGGACATAGGGAGATCAAGGTTTTGTTAGTGAATTTACAAAATGAATCAATGCAAATCTGCTGGCATCAAATAGGGGGTACTACATTTGACCTCAGTTGAGGAGATTCTTCAAGTACACAAGTTTGGGTCTCTGGATGAATTTGGTCTACCCAATGAGCTGCAACTAGCGTACTGGCGGTGGTACTGAGTGAGAATTTAATGAGGCTATTGAAAGATCAGAAGTATCAGGTGATAGTTTTATTCCAAAAATATAAGGAGATTTTGCTGTTGGTAACCACGATTTAGGGTTCATATGGGGTGTGGTCCATTGCTTGGACACTGGGAAGTATCTTCCATCAGGTCTTGGCCAATCTGCTGAACTAGGTAGATGAGGAAGTAGTGACCAAGGATATTGAAAAACTTCTGGAGCAAGGGATGCTTAAGCCATCAAATAGTCTATGAACTTCGCCCGTTCTAATTGTCAAAATGAAGGTTGGTACCAACTAGGTAGTGATAGACTACTGGAAGCTCAACAGTATCACTAAGAAGGGCTCATACCCCTTGCCGCAGATTGACGATGCCCTGGATTATTTGGGGGAGCTCGCTATTTCTTAGTGATGTATTTGTTATTGGGCTACTGGCAAATTGAGTTGCCTGCGGTAGAACAGGAGAAATGCACCATTATCACGTCCAAAGGGCTTTTCTAACTGACCCATATGCCTCAAGGGCTGTGTAACACCCCAGCTACGTTCCAACGGGAGATGAAAATATCCTTGGCAACTTTAAGCTGTTGTGCATTCTTGTGTACCTTGATGATATCAATGTCTTCTATTGTACATTTTCATATATTTTTACCTATTTAGAGAGGTATTCCTCTGTTTTGCCATGCCCAACATCAAGGCCAAACTTCGTAAATGGCACTTCTTCAAAGACCAGCTGGAGTACCTAGGGTTTGTAGTGGACGCAATGAGGCATAAACCTCAAATTGGCCAAGGTGAAAGCTATTCATAAAATGGTAACACAGACCAGTAAACAGGACATACAAGTATTCTTGAGGATGGTGGGCTACTATTGACGCTTTATCCCTAACTTCAGTTGCATTGTGTTGATGTTTTCTGAGCTGTTGAAGATGCTGTGTTTGAATGGACTAAAGGCCATGCTCCTTTGAAACCCTTCATAAAGTGTGGTCAGTGTTCCAGTGCTACGCTATCCAAATTTTGATAAAGAATTCATTTTCCGGGTGGATGCTTCCCTTTAACGCCGTTGGGGCGGTCCTATCCCAAAACGCTGATGAGGGGGAGGAGCACCCTGTTGCATAGTGCAGTCAGATCCTGAACTGTCATGAGCTTAATTATAATGTGACTGAGTAGGAGTGTTTAGCGGTGATATATGCATATAAGCAATTTAAGATTTATTTACATGGAGTGAAGTTTAAAATTGTAACAGATTGTGCTTTGTTATGCTGGTCGTAGAATTTCAAGGAGCCTGAAGGGCGTCTAGCCTAATGGCCCTCAACCTGCAGGCTTATGACTTTGAGATCCTCCACTAACCTATAGAAAAACACCATAACGCCAATTGCTTGTCAAGGCTGCCAACAGCTGCCATCACAGCATATCTGAGTGATTTGATGTATGATAATATGCCAGCGGGAAATATGATGATGAACTTCCTCAAGTTATAAAGGCGCTAAATGCTTTGTGAGCTAAAACTTTACACAGAATGGGGAGTTGTACAAATGTATTGGAGACTCTACGGTGAACTTCCCATGAACATTGGCACAGCCTAGCATTTTTATGAGCACATATAAGGCAGTCATACATGGGGAATGCACAAGACTTTGGAATTGCTGCGCCCTCAGTATTATTTGGAAAGCATGAACTTTGACGTGCTTGAAACCTTTTCCTAATGCATCAGTGCCAAGTGGAAAAGTTGTTCTGCCAGAAGACTTTATACCAGTTAGTGAAATCACATTTTTCATGGCATACAGCTCCCCTCATTGTCGTTGGTCCTCTTCCAATGGGAGCTAACTAGTCCAAATACATTCTAGTGGCGATCAACCACTTGACCAGGTTTTAAAGCATGGTAAATATGGGGTTTGGGGGTATTCACAGTAACCAAGTTCATAATGGAATGTATTATTTAGAGAAATGGCTGCCCTTAGTTTATTCTTACTAATAACGGAACTAATTTTACCTCCCACATCCTTCTGAAACTGAACAAGCTTATGACCAAACATGGGTTTTCGATGTCCAATATCACCCAAAGTCTAATAGGATGATTGAACGAGTTAATGGGACTCTAGTGAACATACTCTGTAAATTTGGTAGTAATTTGACCTTCAGATTAAAGTTCCCTTCTTTCCACCGCTGTTTTTGCTTATAACATTAGCTACATTCTGCCACGGTTAAGGATCCCTTTCAATTACTATATACGGCACCCTGCTCTTCCAGCACTGCTCTAGTCTACATAAAAGATACCGGCGGAATGAATCCCAACGGAACTTGACTAACCTAGCCAACACTTTAATCAATTTGCACACCAAAGCATACTCTTTCATCCTGGCTAAAATGATAAGTAATCAGGCCGCCAATTGGAAACAGCATAGAGGGCTAGCTCAGTTCAAAGATGGAGATCTTGTTCTATTCCATGATCAGCAAGGGTTCAGTTGGAAGCACAAATTGGTCAACATCGGGATTGGTCCATTTGAGATTATTAGAAAACAGGTGTTGACGCTTATACTATCAAGGACCCCATGATCAGTCAAATTATTAACAAAATTCACACAAAGTTCCTCTGGGCATATAAACAATAGGAGACTTATTGTCCATTCAAGGGAGGGGGTAATGTTAAGATTCTGATATGACCAGACAATAATCCCTGAATAGCTTTGGTGGATTGGATAGTATCTTATGACCATGATTACCAGTTATGCTTATTTGAGAGCCTAGGGATGAGGCGATATTGGGTCTGAAAGGATATATATTTGGATCGCCTCCAAATAAGGTGATAAGGTAATGTTGACACACAACGAATATTTAGTAGATTGCCTCAAACTAAGGCGATATAGAATATAAGAATAGTATACTCTGATGAAGCCAATGAGAATATGTTTGAGCCAAATAGTCTAAGGCAAAGAGATGGTATCAACCAAAGTTGCTGGTATATAAGCAAGATGGGGTGATTTAAGGAGGAGAATTGTCAGTAGTGAAATGATAACGGGGCAGAGAGTATCTTCTGATAGGTATAAAGCTTAATAAATAAGTGTTGTTAGGAGATATTGCTTCATATTTTATTTACTATTAAGTTTGTTCTGAGGACTGGCAATCTCCATATCATCCATCCAATTGCTCAGTGGGTTTGACCCCGTGCAAACTCTTCTGGAATTTAGCAAGTATATCGCCCAAATATATAACACTCTTTGTTGATTGAATAAAATCACTAAGAAGGATTTTTATCTACTGCTGAGGATTGATGACATGCTTGATGCCTAGGGAAAGCCAAATACTTTTTAATGATGGACTTAATTTTAGGATATTAAAAAATTATTTTTTCAGAGGAGTACTAAGAAAAATGAGCTATCATTACCGCACAGGGACTTTACCAGACGACCCAAATGCCCCAGGGATTGTGTAACATGGCTGCCACCTTCCAGAGAACAATGGACTTTATCCTTAGTGATCTGAAGTTATTATGTGTCTTAGTATACATGAACGATATAAATGTATTCATCAAGACCTCTACGGATCATTTGGAGCACTTAAAAGAAGCGTTTAAGTGTTTGACAACGGCAAACTTATAAATCAAGCCAAAGAATTGTCATTAATTTTGTAAGGAGCGTGAGTACTTGTGGTTTGTTATTAAATCCAGCAGGCTGCAACCCCAACAGCAGAAAATATGGCAATAAAATAGATGTTGATCCCAAAAAGTATTCAGGATATCCAATTATTCCTTGGGATGGTCAGCTACTATTGCCAATTTATAAATGATTTTACAAAAATCGTGGAGCCTTTATTCCACTTCTTAAAGAATCCAAAAAAGATTGTGGAATTATAAAAACCAAAAGTTTTTTTATATTTTTAGCTGATACTAAATGACCAGTAACGTTTTAAAGTACCCTAATTTTAATTGAAAATAAATCATTCAAATTGATGCTTCATTGACAGAGATTGGAGCCATTTTGAGTCAAGTGGATGAAAAAGGGAATAACATCTGGTGGCCTATGTGGGCAGAACACATATGCCTTTGGAGCGGAATAATACTATAACGGAGCACAAATGTCTCACGGTGATCTATGCATGAAAGCAAACTGAGTGTATATTCAATGAACGCACACAAATTGGTGATGGATTACTTGTCTTTACACTAGCTCCACAACCTGAAGGAACCAGTGGGGTGACTTGAATAATGGGCTTTAAAGTTACAAGTCATTGATTACAAGATACTACACTGGGCCAGAGCAGCAAATCAAATTGCTGATGGATTATCAAGATTGCCTGCAGTCCATATTTTCTATCATCAAATGGATGAATTATTCCAAAGTATGATCAAAGTCAATGTTGAGTAATGACCTTGAGAAAATTAAGGTGTTGAGAAAAAAGCGATGAATAAAACTGAGATGAGATATGAACAATTATTTTAAATAATTGATGGAAAACAATTTTTATTCCTGAAGCTGTCAGAATGAGCTGAAATAATCCAAGCCGCACATAAAGTCACTGTCCATGGTGGCCTGAGGAAGACATGGACCATATTTGCCAGTAAAACTACTGGGAATTGGTCAACTATGATGCTACCAACTACTTGGCCTGTTGCATGGAATGTCAACTCCACAAGCCTTAAAATATTATAACAGGATACAGGATAGTGCGCCCTAGATTCACGTGGCACATTATGTCAATAGATGCGATGGGACCCCTGAATATCATTAAAGGAGTGCTAAATATATCATAGTGGCAATAGACCATCTAATTAGATGGGTCAAAACGAATTTCCTGAGCAATGTGGATGTCACAAGCACAGCGAAGTTCATTTTGGATCAAGTGGTATACCATCATGAATGCTCTCAAGTTATCTTGAGCGACAAAAGCCATCTCTAACTTTTATGTAATTATGAGGCTTAACAAATTGATGGGGATCAGAGGAGTAGTATCCGTTTCACATTGGCCATAAACAAATGGAATGGTGGAATGAGTAAATGAAATGCTAGCTTCAATGCTAAGAAAATTGGTCACAAGGAAAACTTCCCACTTGTGAATTTATCTAAGTTTGGTTACTTTTGCCTACAACATAATTTGTCATATGGCAACAGGAAAAGACTTTTTGAGTTACTTTATGGACAAAGGGCATAATTACCACTATTTTGTATTCTGCTATAGAGCCAGCAGCGGGGATGAGTACTGATCAATAGCTTAACTGACTAGCCAGTATTATGATCAAACTGCAATTGCAGGCGTTTGATGCCACCTTAAAGAAAAGGATCAAAGTCAATGGATGACAAGAGCCAACCAGCGATACAAAAGTATCATGTGAGGGATAGGGTAGCCTTTTGCGACACCCATGGTTTTACAAAGAAATAAGCTGGATGCTTTGTGGTCAGGTCCGTTTGAAGTGATTGCCAAGCCATTGACTGATTCCTACACAATTAAGGACATTGTGGATTCTCATGTAGTGAACGGGTCCATATTTAAAATCTTAAGTATTAAATCTAGGATAAAAAAGTGCAATGTTCCTGAAGGACCAATGAACCTAGAAAAGATAGGTAAAGTCCTAGTGTTGAAAAGTTCCAGGTGGGGGCCTCTGAACCATGATAGGTGGTTAATTCTTAAAAATAAGCTTTGAACCATGATAGCTGGTTAAGTTTAAAAATTAAAATTAAGACCAGAGTAGGGAAAATGAAATTAGACCTCTGAGCCCACTTAAAGTTAAGTTCCATACCAAAAAAAGAAGAGAAAAAATAACACAGGAGAAAAATATAAAAATAATTTAAAATAAAAATTCTAAAGAAAAATATATAAAAACATAAAAATGCAAAAATTATATTAGGTGATGATTTAAATTTATCACCAAAAAGTATCTGGTGATGTGCCCTTATGTTATTGGTAGGACCAACTTGGATTGAAACTGCATCCGCCTAAAGTAGTCCCAAGGCGCTTAAATGAAAAAGCAGATTGGTAGAATCAGGACGGGTTGAAATCAGATTCACGAAATTAACTTAAAGAAATTAAGCCCAGCCTGAGGGGAATACAGGGAACAAGGAATTATAGAAGACATTTTAGAAGATCCTTTAAATGATAGGGTGTTGTATAACCCCAACCTTAGGGAATAAAGCTTTCCAGGTCTTTCATTGGCAAAAACATCTGAACTAGGCTTACACGGCATATGGCTGTGGGAACCGCGCTCTGTGGAGACAGCATCAAGGAGGGCATGGAATGGAAACGCACTAAGAAGAAGGATAACCCAGAGACGCATTAAGTAAGGAATGGAGTTGTTACAAGAGAATTAAAAATTAAAAACCATACTGGTGGACTCAGTCAGAATCAAAGCAGCATATGCCACCAAAAATCTTCTTTGATGGATAATATGGTCAAGCAGTGATGTTTTGGGATTTTTGCCAATCTTACTCAGCTTCACCAATTATGATACATCTGCTTATCCACTAGGGGATTCAAGCTGTTAGTGGATGTGGGAGTAATCAATTGTATATACAATAATAATTGTTTAAAGAAATATTCTCAGCATAATATCTATTAATCTGCCAAATTACAATCTGCCAGATCTGTGAGTGTTTCATTGTGGATGATCCCCAACATTATAAAAGTGAGTAGGTTGTTAATTTATTACTGATAACTTGATTAGCTTGTAGGAGTCAATTAGTATTAGTTGCTGATTGATTAAGGGCTTATAAGTTGCTGGCAAGCAATGCCTCCTGTGGTAAAGCATTTTTTTAGTTAGCATTTTCTGGATTGCGACCTGCTTTTTATGGTTACATGTCCCATTACCTAAGAAGGTTATTGCCAAATTAAGGTAACTTGATGGGAGTTGAGCGAAGACACTGGGACACATTCTTCGTTTTAACTCAAAAGAGGTCATGTTTGAGTAGGGAAGAGAACCAGATTAATTTGATGAGGAAGATCATTATTTCACGTTACCCTGTAGTTTTAATTTCTTGGCAAAGGCCGCCATTCCTAATTGGGGCACCAACCAAAGATTTGTGCGACAAATTCCCTATAAATTCCCTTGATTTTTTTATAATAAAGCAGATCTTATTGAATATACAATTTTAAATAAAGCTTTATAATTTAGACTGTTTGATATTGTCATTAGAGTTTGAAGGACAAGAAAATCCTTTGTCTATATTATTGTTTATCTCCGCAAACTCTTCATGAAGATAAAAAAGAACCTCTTAACCATTATACTAGGTTAAGTTCTACCAGAAAAAATAGGGGAAAAAGTACTTACCATTCCAGAAGAATTCAATATTAGGACGAGCATCAGGTTGGCGTTGGATCTAATTACTATATTGGCTTCAGCTCAACTAGAATAGTAGACTTCATAATGCTTTTTCATTATAATTTATTATTATCAACAAGTCAAACAACTCACATACAAAGAACCTGTGCAATTTAACAAGGGAGCAAAGTATGTATTATTTAGAAAGCGGAATCAAATCTTGAACTTTATCAATTGGTGCTATTTAAGTTTCAAACTCCTAAGGCTTTAACAATTGGTGCTCACTAAAGTGGGTAGTTGAGTTTATCCTAAACTTAATAAGAAAATTAAATCAAACATGTCCTATAAGAATGAACTACGCAAACCTTTGTTGGAGATTGAAACAAACAATAACGCGTTCAACTTGGCGTCACAAGCTAACTTCACTACATTGGAAGAACGGGTGACAAAGGCCAAGGAAGAGGTTGAACAAATGGGAAAAATCAACAACGACCTCTGTGGTAAAGTCAAGTCCTTATAGCATAAGTAAGGTGAATTGATCACAGAAGTATTTTTCAGATGACCAAGCGAGATGCAGACTGAGAATGCATATGCTAGCTTACTGAAAAGATAGCGTGACAATTGAATGGTACTGAACTACTGAAAAACCATATATGTGATTGGGCACAAATGGAGGAAGAGGAAGTTGAAAACAAAACTCCTGAAAATCCAGTTGGGGATAATAATTAACCCAGAAATATGCCTGGGTCATTTGAAGCAATTTTGGAAATGACACTTAAAGTTACTCTCATGGTCAGTATAGTCAGTGGACAGAATTCACCTGTTAGTAGAGCACAGATGAATTTAAAAGAACACCAAAATTACCTGCATTCTATCAGGATAACGCCCCTGAATTTTTCTGATTATTTGAGATGACAATATTTAGTTTTAATGACCAACAAAAGGCAGTGACCGTCATGAACTTCCTAAACACCAATTTTTCAGAATTTGGTGTTACCCCATCTAAATTGGGGATAATTGATCTTACAGTGAGGCCAAGGAAGCCATTATGCTAGAATTTGGAAGCCCTTTGCGGATGTCTAACTGCAAGCAGAATTTATGGGGATTCTGTTCTGAAATATGATACCCTAGTAGCTTTTGCGGACCAATTCTACTAGGAATCACAGATCCTGGCCAGTGCAAAAGTGATAATGGATTGATTCCTGAATCGTGATGCAAGCAGAGTTACAGCCTTTTGTGATTTGCACAGAACAATGGCTTCAGCGTTGGTGATGCAAATGTCCAAATCTCAAATGGTGGATCATTTGAAGTTGGTAAAAGCCACTTTTGAAGCCCCAAACTGAGCATTTAAGTGATCCAGACTCGAGCAAAACGCTGTAAAATTCGTCAAGATAAATAAGGAGAAACCCAATTAAGTCATGTCAGGAAACAAGCCCAAAGCACAAAAAACAAGCGGACAAGATGCAGATCCGCTGCCAACAGTGTGGTAAACTGGGACACATGGCTGCCCAATGTTAGAACAAGAAACCCAAGGAGCAAGTTACCTTAGTTAAGAGAAGGAAAAGGAAAGCAAACAGGAGTTGGAAAAGGTCCTACACTCTAGAGATGGAACAATCTGGCATTGCAGTTAACCCTGTTCCTCCTGATATTATGAATGATGACATAGACATTTTTTATCTCTTTGTAGACGATAAAGCAATCAATCCATTACATAATGTTGTTAATATGGATGTGAATGCTATCACTCAAGCCAAAACAAAGGGATTTTATAATGAAATTTTGAAGGAAATGGCTCGACCATACAATTGTCAGCTAGCAGACAAGATTAAATCTTCTGAGAACCAAAAGGAGTTACTCAAGGTGAGATTAGATGAGGCAAAAGTATCCATCAATTAGTACAATCAAAGAATCTTTATTTGATCTATCAGTACAAACTAAAGATTCTCTTGATTCAGCAAATAATGCTGCAATTCACGCAAAATATACCCTATTACAATATTCTGAGTGTACCTATGCGGATATCTAGTTATCAAGTGAGAGTAAGGGCAAACATTAATAGTGGAGAGCCCATAAACATAGTTTTGAATAAATTGGTGAAATTAATTAGATTTCTCTGGATTTAGAACACTAGAAGGAATTTATAATGGCCAGACCAGATATGACATTATTTGTGGAGCCTAAAGTGCGCTGCCACTCCAGTTCAGTTCACTTGTTTATCATATCCCACCATTGTGTTGGCAAACTGGAATTACAATATCCTGATCAGGATGGAGCTTCTGTGAAATATGGAGTGAAATGTAATTTTTAGAAGGATACCCTGAACCTTTTTGGGGCAGACCTTGCCTTTGGTATATCAGCAGGAAGGACTGCCTCCAATGACTAAAAAGAACAATTTTTTAAACTTGATTTACAATGACAGCTTTGTTACCATCCAGTACAAGTTGGTTGAGCGAAAACATAAAGAAAACGCTTAAGGAGATACTGGAAAATTATGGGATCTCCTCAAGAACAAAAACGACAAACACTATACTGCCTGGGATGCAAATAATCATTAACACAGGTTTAACGCTTGAGATCCCAGAGCAACTATATGGAGAAGTCTTTAGCCCATAAAGGAAATCAAGGATTGAACCATGGGTAGTGCTGGGGATGATTATGCTGTGACACGGAGAAATAAATGTACTACTGACTAGTCTGGTAAAGAAACCAATATATATAGCTAAAATTCAATTTGTCGCATTTTTACATTTAATCCTGATAGCTGAGATTACAAGATTCCATAATTTTGAATGTTAACCAAAATGGGATTAATGATTGAAACTGCTGAAAATGTTAACAATATAGTAGATTGAGAGCATCTGTCTGAGTTACCTGAACAACAGCATGATGGATGTGCTCCAATTATTTAGGAGATTTTGTGAGATGCTTGCCCAAGATGACCACGACTTAAGATGCTCAAAGAATGTGATCCACAAATTTAATACTGAGCAATATTCATCACTAAGGATGAGGCCTGTCCAAAGGTTTAAAGCTGCTGAAGCTTTGGTCAGCAAAGAAATCAGCAAGATAGCTGAGCATGGGCTCCTTGAGACATCATCAAGTCCATGGGTGAATCTGATCCTTATAGTAAAAAAGAAGGATGGATCAAATTGAGTAGTGATTGATCATTGCTGATTGAACAAAGTCACTAAGAAGGATTTGTATCCACTGCCAAGGATCATTAATATGATTGATTGCCTAGTGAATGCCAAATACTTTTTAGCAATTGACTTAATTTTATGAAATTGTAAAATCAATTTTACAGAGAATGACTGTTGAGAAATTAACCAGATTGATCCTTCTGATATTGTCAGAATTATTGGTGTTGGTTAGTTGAGCGTGATTGCCAGCTAATTGCCTAGTACAATAATATTTAATGTTATATTATTAATTCAAGTTTAGGTTCAGCAGAATCTGTGTTTGCTGCTGAAATGCCAAGTCAAGGATTGTTGCGGGGATTTCTGGTGGAAGGCTGATGAATCCATTACAAAACATCTGAAAATGGTTCCGCTGACTAATTCAGAGCACTGGTGACTCATGCCAAGGATGCTTAATGTTTTATTTATATCTAATAAATTGTGTATAATTGATTGGCAACTTAAGCCAAGGATTTATTGAATTAATCTAAAATTTAGTGATCATATGAGTAGATTAGGAGGGAATTGCTATGATGAATGAAGTGAAGATCTGATAGAATTCTGGCCTGGATGGCCGATGGATTTCAGAGGCACAGTACCCTAGATATAAATAGTTTTTCATTCCCTCCAAATAAACATCTTTCTTTCGCCCACTTTTCTATTTATTTGATTGGCAAGAGCCACTAAAGTGGATAGGAGTGGGACTAGTGATACCTTATGTTGGCGTGAGGTGACGCACCTGGAGTGGCTGGCACTGCCAGCACCAATACCAGCTCCTAGGAGGAACAGGCGGGAACCTGGCCAACTAGCCACCAACTATGGCACTTCTGGCTGTCAACCCTGCGGGGTGCAGTGTGGGAGTGCCTTGGCCGCCCAGGATGAGGGAAGGACTCGCCGGTGTATGCCCAGATGGGTTGGCAAAGGGTCAGGATGGTGGTGCAGTGCAGGAGAACCTTGGCCACCCAGGATGGGGGCAGGACTTGCTGGGGCACACCACAGGCCATGGGGCTAAGGTGAAGTCTTTAGTCTGCTGTGTTGGTGGGTTGGACGTGGACTCCAATGTGGCTGATATGCCTATGAAGGCAAAATGGCAAAGGGTCAACCAGTCTCCATATTGTTGGCTTGGCACACTAGTTGATCCTATGGTCAATTTTTCAACCGTGATGCTCACTACAGGGGCTTTGCTAGTGGGCGGCCCAAGTAGTTGGAGGATAGGTTAGGAGATGGCGAGAGCCACTGGTTAAGAGCAGCACTCCTTTGAGGTGTTGCTTGGGATTGGCCCACTTCTAGGTGGGCCGCGCTGAAGGATACCATCTGGTTAAGTGGGGGACAATGTCAATAAATTAACCAGATGGATCCTTTCAATAGTATCAGAATAGGGGTATCAGTTAGTCAGGCATGATTGCCAGAGAATCGCCTAGTTCATACTATTTAATGTTATATTATTAATTTAATTTTAGGCTTGGCGGAATCTGCATTTGCTGCCAAAAATGCCAAGTTTAGGATCATTTTGGGAATTTTCGGTGGAAAGCAGATGAATCCATTATGAATCATCCAAAAATGGTTCCACCAACTAATTAGGAGAACTGGCGACTCATGATGAGGATGCTTGATGTTTTATTTATATTTAATAGATTGTGTACAATTGACTGGTGACTTATGCCAAGGATAAATCGAGTTAATCTAGAATTTGGTGATCAAATGAGCAGTTTCAGAGGGAATTGCTATGATAATGAAGTGACAATCTGATAAAGTTCCAGTCTGGATGTCTGAGGTATTTCAGAGGCACAGTAGCCTTGTTATAAATAGTTGTTCATTCCCTCCAAATAAACATCTCTTTTTCGCCAACTTCCTAACTGCTGAAATAGCAAGAGCCACTAAAGTGGATAGGGGTAGGGACTAGAGATCCCTGACGTTGGCGCAAGGTGACGCACCTGGAGTGGCTGGCACTGCCAGCTCCAATACCAGCTCCTAGGAGGAACAGGCGGGAACCTGACCAACTGGTTACCAATGATAGCACTGTTGGCTGTCAACCCTGCGGGGTGCAGCGCAGGTGTGCCTTGGCCACCAAGGATGGGGGCAGGACTCTCTGGGGCCACTACAGGCCCTGGGGCAAGGTGAAGTCATTGGTCTGCTGTGTTGGTGGGTTGGATGCAGAATCCAGCGGGGGTTGATACGCCTATGAAGGTGAAAAAAGGTTCAACCAGTCTTCATACTGGTTGGCCTGGCACACTAGCAGAGTGCAGTCGATTTCATGACAAGGACTAAAAAATGCATTATCATTACCTCACAGGGACTTTACAAGATGACCCAAATGCCCCATGGATTGTGTAACATGTCAGCCACCTTCCAAAGAGCAAGGTCTCTATCCTTAAAGATCTGAAGTTATCTTTTGTCTTAGTATACATAAACGATATAGATGTATTCATCAGGACCTCTAAGGACCATTTGGAGCACTTAAAAGAAGTGTAAAGTGCCTTGCAACGGTGAACTTATAAATCAAGCCAAAGAAGTGTCATTCATTCAAGAATGCTTGAGTACTTGGGCTTTTTTATCAATTCTAGTGGGCTGCAACACCAGCAGCAGAAGATTATGGCAGTTAAAAAGTTAATTTAAAGAGCTATTGGGATATCCATTTATTTCTTATGATGGTCAGCTACTATCAGCGATTCATAAAGGATCTTGCAAAAATCATGGAGCCTTTATTTCACTTATTGAAAAATCTGAAAAAAGGATTCGTGTGAAACAAAAATAGCCCAGGGGTCATTTAATGAAAAATGCTGTTTTCTAATTACCATTCCTGTCTTGAAGCATCCAAAGTTTGATAATATCTTACATCAAACTGATACATCGTTGATGGCAATTGGAGCCATTTGAGCTAAGTGGATGAGGACAGGGAAGAACATCTGGTGGCCTATGTGAGTCAAACATTAATGCCAGCGGAGAGTAATTATACCAGGATAGAGCACAAATGCCTTTCAGTAATATATGCATGCAAGCGATTCTGAGTTTAAATCCATGAAACGCACTTCAAAGTGGAGACGGGCCAATTGTCTTTATGCTGGCTCTATAACTTGAAGGAAACAGGAGTCGACTGAACCAATGGGCTTTGAAGTTGCAAGCCTATGATTTTGAAACTAAACTGGGCTAGAGCAGCAAATCAAAATGCTGACGGATTATCAAGATTGCCTGATGTCCATATTATCTATCATCAAGTGGATACATTATTAGAAGGATGATCAAAGGCAATGTTGATAATGAACTCTGAGAAATTTAAAGTGTGCTAAAGTAGTGATAAATAAAACTGAGATGAGAAATAAACATTTATTCAAAATGATTTATGGAAAACAATTTTTATTCCTGAAGCTGTCAGAATGAGCAGAAATAATCTGAGCTTTACACATAAAGTCATCAGCCATAGTGTCTTAAGGAAGATCTTGGATCCTATTCACCAGTACTACTAATGGGGATCAATAAACTATGATGTCACCGACTACCTGACCTGTTTTGTGGAATGCTAACTTCACAAACCTCATAAGAAGATAACATGATACAAGCTAATATGCCCTGGATTTGCGTGGCACATTGTGTCAATAGATGCAATTGGACCTCTGAGTATCATTAAATGAGGTGCAAAATATATTAGAGTGACAATAGACCATCTAACTAGATGGGTCAAAACCAAAGCCCTGAGCAAAGTGGATGCTGTGAGCAGAGTGAAGTTCATTTTGAACATGTGATTTACTGGAACGGGTGCCCTAAGGTAATCTTGAGTGACAATGAGACCAACTTTCCCTATGTATCCTGAGGCTTAGTTGATTGATGGAGATAAGAGGTGTAGTATTAGTTCCATATAACCAAAATGAACAGAATGGTGGATGTAGTTAAAGGAGTGCTAGCTGCTAAGAAAAATTGGTCACAGGGAAAACTTTCACTTGGGAACTTACCTAAGTTTGGTTACTTTTTCCTACAACATAAGTTATCATATGGCAACAGGAAAACACTGATTGAGTTACTTTATTGACAAAGGGCAGCATTACCACTATTTTTGTATTCTGCCATAGAGCCAGAAGTGGGGATGAGTACTGATCAATACCTCAACTGTTTGGCCAGTATTTTGATTAAACTGCATTTGCAGGCGTTTGATACTATCTTAAAGAAAAGGATCAAAGAAAAGTCAATGGATGACAGATTAATCAGCGATACAGGTTTACCATGTGGGGGATAGGGTTGCTTATTGAGACATCCATGGTTTTAAACAAAAAATAAGCTGGACGCTTAGTGGTCAGATCTGTTCAAAGTGAACACCAAGTCGGCGACTGATGCCTACACTTTTTAGAACATTGCAGATAATCATGTGGTGAACTGGGCCCATATTTAATATCTCAAGTATTGGATCTAGGGTAGAAAAAAGTGCAATGTTCCTGGAGGAATATTTTATTTTGAAAAGATAGGTCAAGTCCTAGTGTTGGCTAAGTCCCAGGTGGGGGCCTCTGAACCATGATAGGTGGTCAAGTCTTAAAAAAAGACTTTGAATTATGATAGCTGGTTAAGTTCAAAAATAAACTTCAAGACCAGAGTAGGGGAAACGAAGTTGGACCTCTGAGCCTCCTTAAAAGATCCCATTTCAAAAAAAGAAGAGAAAAATACCACAAGAGAAAAATACAAAAAATAATATAATATAAAAATCAAAGAAAAATATAAAAACATAAAATTCAAAAACTAAATTAAAATTTAATTTTTATTTTTATCATCAATAAGCATCTGGGATGTGCCTTTATGTTATTGTTAGGACCAATTCAGGTTGAAACTGGTTCCACTTTGAGTAGGCTTGAAGTGCTGAAAGAAGAAAAACACATCAGTAGAATCAGGACAGGTTAAAACTTGACTCTCTGGGAGTAATCCCTTAAGAAATGAAGCCCAGCTAGGGGTAAAGGGAACAAGGAATTGGAAAACTTGCCCAAGAAGATCCTTTAAATAACAAGGTGCCATATAACTCTGATCTGGGGAGAAACAGGCCTTCCAAATCTTTTTATCAGCAAGAACCAATGAACTAGGCTGGCACAGCATGTGGCTGTGGTAACCGCGCTTTGAAGAGGTGGCAGCAAGGAGGACATGGAATGGAAACGCACAAAGAAGAAGGATTAAACCAATACACATCAAGTAAGGAATGGAGACGGACTAAGAGCATTCCAATCTAACCCATGCTTGTGGACTCAGTCATAATCAACAAAGTTTATGCCCCCAGAAAATCATCATCGCTGGATAATCTGGTCAAGCTGGAGGATATGTTGGGATTTTAGCCCACATTACTTAGCTTTATCAATTATAAATAGATATGTTGGTCCACTAGGGGATTCAAACTGCTAGTGGATACTGGTGTTATTAATTGTATATACAATAACTTTTGTTTGGAGAAATAATCTAACAAATATTATTGATCCACCAGATTACAATCCGCTGGATTATGAGTGTTTCATCACGGATGATCCCTGGCAATAAACAAGCAATAAGGTGTTGATTTCATTATCAATTTCTTAATTGACTTGTAGGAGTCAATAAGATTTAGTTGCCAATCGACTAAAGGGTTTATAAGTTGCTGGCAAGTAATGCTGCCTGACAGAAGAACTTTCAAGTTGACCTTTTCTGGCTCACAATCTGCTATTTATGGATAAAAGTTTCATTCCCTAAGAAAGTTGTTACAAAATAAGTTTAAATTTAATGGGAGTTGAGCAAAAACATTAGGGAACATTTTTTGGTTCAACACAGAAGAGGTCATGGTAGAGTAGGGGAGAGAATCCAATTAATTCAATGAGGAAAATCATTTTTACTTGTGACCCTGGAAGGCAAATTCATTGGCGATGGCCGCCATTCCCAAGAAGGGTGCCAATTAAAGCATTGTGCATCAAATTCCTTATAAATTCACCTTGATTTTTTATAATAAAGCAGATCTGATTGAATATACAACTATTAATAAAGCTTTATAATTTAGACTTTTGATCTTGTGATTATAGTTGGAAGGACAAGAAGATCCTTTGTCTATATTATTGCTAATCTCTGTGGACTTTGCATGATGAGAAGTCAAAGAACCTCTGAACCTTATCCTAGGCTAAGTTCTAAAAGACAAAGTAGGGTAGAAGTCCCTACCATTGCAGAAGAATTCAATATTAGGAAAAGCACCAGTTTAGCGGTATAACTGTGGGAATTTTACATGACCACATTATCCAGCTTAGGATTAATAAAGCTTCAATTTATAAAAATTAATGGTTTGCATAATTTTAATTTAGCTTATTGATTAAGCTTTGGATGACAATTTAATTATGCCATCTAGGTGGCAATAATAATGACCAAACAGTTAATTGTAATTCTCATTGGATTATATCTAATGATAATTATGGTTTCAATTTTGTTGGGGATTGTTGCCAACAATTTGGAGATGAGTATATTAGCTTGAAATGGGCAATTACTCATGGGAAATCATCAGGTTTGGTAGCTGACATGAGGGCTGATACAAATGGTGATTTAAATACACTATTCCTCATGAATATCAGCTGGTATATTTCCTGAAATTGAACCAATATATCTTTTTTGTCAGCTAGGCATGCTGAGACCCTCATGGTTACCATAAATTTACCCCTAAACACATGTCCTCTCATACTTCCACCTTTAAACATTCCCTCATTTTATTAATAACAAACACCTTAGAATTGTTAATACTTTATTTTCTATTATTGACTGTCCACTTCAAGGCTAAGTTGTGAAGAAGTATTCCTATCTAAGTGTCAACGCTAGAGTTAGGCCAAATTCAATTAACTTATTATATCTTGCCAGAGTGAGGCCAAAGTCACTTGAATTCTTATATTGCCAGAGTGAGGCTGAAGTCACTTATATTATCATCTGCCAGAGTAGGGCTGAATCTACCCATTTATCCAAACTTGACTAAGCTGATTGTCTTCATACAATTAGAAAATTCGTGTTTATTTCCAGAGACAGTAGTTAAGCAAACCTGTGCACCAGTGAAAACCCCTCAGTTTTACAATAACTAATTACTATCTTGGCTATCAGCTCAACTAGAATAGTAGTCTTCATACTACTATTGTCCATTATAGTCAATTAATATCAACAAATTGATTGAAGCACATACAAGAAACCTGTGCAGTTGAACAAGGGATACAAAATGAGTATTATTAAGAAATTGGAATAAAATCTGGACATTATCAATTGGTGTAGAATTGAGTTTTAAGCTCCCAAAGTTTTAAATAATATTTCTTGTCAATGGATCTTGCCAGTGAATACTGGCAAGTAGAGCTGGCTCTAGAGATCAATCTAAGTTTGCGCTCATAGCTAATGAGGGGCTATTTGAGCAAATCCAGTTGACCCAGGCCTCTGCAACGCGCCTGCCACCTTCCAACGCACCATGAACAGGATCCTGGGAGATTTGGAGATGCCATGTGTTCTTGTCTACCTCAATGACATTACTGTATTTTCAAGAACTATTAATGACCATCTGGAGCATCTCTATGAAGTCTTTAAATCATCTCAGAAAAGGGCTCCATTAAAATCAAGCCTTAAAAGTTCTTTTTCCAATTTAAGATGGAATTCCTTGGGGTAAGATCAAAAGCATGGAATCTAGCCCATTCCAGATAAAAATTTAGCCATTGAGAGGATGTCACTCCCTGGAGCTCCAGGATATTCAAGTAACCCTAGGCATAGTGGGCTTTATCATCAATTTATCTATCAGTTTTCCAATCTAACTAAATCCCTTGTATATCTCCTAAAGAATATGGTCCCATCTGTGTGGTTGCCTGAGCAGGAACAGGCTTTAATATGCTGAATAATTCACTTTATACTAAGCCCATTCAAAGGCACCTGGGTTTTGATTGTACATTTCTGCTAGTACTTGATGCCAGAAATGTTGCAGTTGGGGATATCCTAGCGTAACACAATGAAGACAAAGGTGAACAACCAGTGACTTATTACAGCAAGGCCTTGAGTAAAGCTAAACAAAACTAATTTGGTGCCATTTGTAAGTGCCTAGCTATTTTGTTGGCAATCAAAAATTTCTGATCACACCTATATGGAACCCACTTTACCATTATTTAAAACCATGTTTCACTTCAATGGTTACAATTAATGTTACCCTGATAGGTGACTAGCAAAATAGGTATTAAGATTGTAGATTTACGATTTTTTATTTTCCATTGCTCAGGGAAAATACATCAAAATGCTAAAGGCTCTTAAAAAGCTAGTGCTAGCCTCCTGTCACAATTCCAATATGACTGGACAACAAGCCCTAAAGTTGATATGGTGGAACAGATGTAACCCGCCAAGTTGTTATGAATACAATCAATTGAACACCTCAAAATGAGGCGATATTGGGTTGTTGGGAAATTGGCCAAATTGGGCAATTGTGAATTGACGAATGAATAATTGGTAGAACCAATGAGATACGGTGAAGTGAATTACTAAGCCATGAAAGCAATACCATCTGAAAGTTGTTACCATACAAGTTGGATGAGATTATTGAGGAAGTAAGTTCTTAGTAGTTTTAGAGTAAGTGTAACAGCGAGAATCCGCTGTATTAAGATATCAAATAAAAGAGAGTTAAGGGAGCAAGTGCTCCATATTTATTTATTTTATAAGTTTATTCTGTTGTGTCAAGGACAACAATAATCACATTGTTTGTCTTAATTGATCAGTGGGTCAAACCCTGAGCAAATATCCATCAGTGTATCTCCCAAATACTGCCAATATTATAACAGTGGTGCTCACTACAGGGGGCCCATTGACCAATAACAATACAATGAAAACTCAGCTGCCGGCTATGTTGCATCCAGTTTGTTTTAATAAGAAATTTGCACGAAATTCTGGGCCTGTTGCATACAAGGAGTTGAGACTTGTGTTAGATACTGTGCTCAAAAGGCAAGAGGAGTTGCTTTAGAATGTTTACAGTGATAAGTTGCTGCCATTTGATCACAAAGGAAATATTCATGGGTTTTTTCGCCAATTTAAGTTTGCAATTGAAGGTACTTCAGATTAACAAAGGGCTAAATTATTGCTCTCTTTTTTTGATGTTGGGAGTGCTGATCAAGTCATTTGTTACCTCTCAGCTAGTTCCATTTCCTATCATGAAGTTAAGGAGATGGTGCTGTGATTGGTTGGCAGATCTGCAAAAATGTCACAGTGAAAAGCTGAGTTTTTAACCATTGAGTTTCAACATAATGAGACCCTCACTGCATTTGCTGATTGATTCTCAGCAGAAGCCCATATGTTAGTTGGGGCAAAAGTTTTAACTGAATGTGACACAATCATAGCATTGACCTCTGATGTGAAACCATACTGAGAGATTTTTAATGCTTTGGCTCCATATTTAGAGGTTGATGTACCTTTGCTTATCCTTGTTCAAATTTTACGCCGGCTATCTACTACCTTCACTCCATCCAGTATAGAGCGGAACCCTATTACCTCTGCTGCTTACCTTGTTTATATGGAGGAATTGTCCCTCCCTGTTCAGCGCCCGGTTGGCATTCCCTGGCCTTATTATCATCACCATACTCGTTTTCAACCAAGTTGCTAACATCAGTTCACCTCCCAGGATGGGCCTGGCTACACTGTTTGACCCATTCCACCTTTTTGTGGCCCAATTTACAACATTCAAGGACGCAGGTTTCATAGGGTTAATTGCTTTTCATGTGGTAGGCCAAGGCACCTGGCTAAGAGTTGTTGTAATTGTCAGGTTCAGTACTTATCGTGGGAGCAGTATAATCAGGGAAAAGTCAGAGAGGATTAGAGATGGGACTACTACCTCCGCTAATCTGACTCAAAATGTCCCATCTGAACCTATTCCTACACAACCAGCGGATGTTTCCTGGTATGATGATGCTTTTCTATACCAGCAGCCAGTTGGAGGGGTAAATGTGCTAACCCAAACGCAATTTATGGATATGACAGAAGAGGGGTCCTCAATGCAGGTAGAGCTGTATGCATGCCAAATGTTCAACCAAGTTTCCCCTGAAAAGTTAGACCCCTCCTCAGATGCACCTTTGTAGCAAGCAGTAAGCGCCGCTCTTCCAGTCAAAACTATTATCAAACAATACCCCAAAATTGGTAAAGGGATTGCGTGTTTCCTTGGAAACAGGTATTCTTTAGATGTAAATGTTATAAACAGTCAAGATGTGTCTTACTCCAAATGTACTTACTGTGATCTGGTTATAGTTAAGACCCAAGTCCATGCTATTATAGATACCGGTACCCCCATCAATATAGTCTCCACCAAATTGGTGGCCAAGTTGTCATTAAAACCAGATGTGGAACACCGGATGGTATATGGCACTGCTGGAGCAGAAAATATGGCCTCTGATGGAGCATACAGTGCACTTCCGCTGCGGTTTAATTCTATTGTCATGGTACCCCAGCTATAGTGTTACAAAATAGTCATTATGATCTTCTAATCGGAACTGCTTCCTTGAGATACTATGGGGCTGTCATTGATATGACAAATAAGACTTTTGAAATATTAGGGTCAGTGCATCCTAATTCACTTCACCTTTAGTGGAGTGCCAAATGATCTGGTGCATATGGGGAATATTAATATAGCATATAGTGATGGAGTAATCCCAGTATGCTACTGGCAATTAAAGAGTAAAACCCAGGACTAGCTCAACAGATTTATGAATATCAAGGGTTGCCGCTGAGAGTGATAAGATCTATATCTATTCCATCTGGGCATCAAGTTATACTGAACACTGAGTTGGTGGTTGAAATTCTGGATGGACTCTATGGGGAGGTTATTAGGCCATATCAGCAATCACAGTTGGAGCCTTACGTGGCTCCAGGCATTATATTACCAGGGCAAGGGGAGATCAACGTTTTACTTGAAAATCTACAAACAGTACCCCTGCAAATCCGCCGCCACCAAATAGTGGCATACTTACACTTAATCCCCATCAAGGAGGTTCTTTCAGTTCATAGATTAGGTCGCTGGAGGAATTTGTTCTGCCTTTCAAACCACCGCTCAATGTAATGGCTGTTGTATCCCACGACGAGTTAATGGGGCTGTCAGAACCACAGAAGGATAGGACAATCACTTTATTTCAAAAATATATAGGGATTTTCACTGTTGATGACCATGATTTAGGATGTGCGCGGGGGTAGTTCATAGGCTGAACACTAAAGATCATCCTCCCATCAGGTCAAGGCTAATCCGCTAATCAAGGGTGGCAGAAGAAGTAGTAACTGAGGAAATTGACAAGCTATTAGCGCAAGGGATGCTTGAACCATCCAAGAGTCCATGGGCTTCATCTGTTCTGATTGTTAAAAAGAAGGATGGCACCAACTGCATAGTAATAGATTACCAAAAGCTCAACAGCATCACCAAAAAGGACTCCTATCCCTTACCGCGGATTGATGATGCTTTATATCCACTAGGAGGAGCTCAGTTCTTCTCAGCTATGGACCTGATTTCAGGGTACTGTCAAATTGAGTTGCTACCAGCGGAGAAAGAGAAATGCGCTGTAATCACATCTAAAGGTCTTTTCAACCAACTCAGATGCTGCAAGGGCTGTGTAACGCCCCAGCTACATTTCAAAAAGCAATGGATACTATTCTGGAGGACATAAAGCTGTCATGTGTCCTTGTATACCTTAATGACTTTAATGTTTTCTCCCAAACCTTCTCTGAACACCTCGATCATCTAGAAGCTGTGTTCCGCTATCTTGCTGAGGCCAACATAAAGATTAAACCTCAGAAATGCCACTTCTTTAAGGACCAGCTGGAGTACCTGGGGTTCATGGTTGCTCACCACAGGGCTGCGACCTCAACCAGCCAAGGTGGAAGCTATATGTAAAATGACTCCACCCAACAACAAGTGGGATATACAGGTATTTTTGGAAATGGTCGGATATTACCAGCGCTTCATCCCTAGCTTCAGCTGTATCAAGGGGCCCACTATTCGAGTTATTAAAGAAGGACACCATTTTTGAATGGACAGAATGGCAGCAATGCGCTTTTTATACGCTTTGAATGGCACTGATCAGCGCGCCAGTGTTACACTATCCTAATTTTGAAAAAGAGTTCATCATTCAGAAAGATGCATCCCTTTCCGCTGTGGGGGCAGTCCTATATCAAAAAGATGAGAAAGGAGAGGAGCACCCCATAGCATATTGCAGTCATAGCTTGAACAGCCATGAGTGCAATTATACTGTGACCTAGTGGGAGTGCTTAGCGGTGATCTATGCCTATAAGCAATTCTGGGTGTATTTGCATGAGGTGAAATTCAAAGTTGTAACAGATCATGCCTCACTGCACTGGTTACAAAATCTGAAAGAACTGGAAGGGCGCTTGGCCCAAAGGGCTCTTAAATTGCAGGCATAAAAGCCTGAAACTTTTCATTGACCTGGAGAAAAACACCAGAATGACAATTGTTTATTGAGATTGCCCACAATTGCAGTTATGGTGGATGTAAGCAATATAATGTTTGATAAAATGATCTGCGGGAAGTATGACAACAAACCGCCCCAAGTGATCAAAGCTTTAAATGAAATTAGAGCAAATACCTTCCAACGGAATGAGAAACTGTACAAGCAGATTGGTGACTCTACGGTGAATTTTCCGCGACCCTCAGCCCAGCCAGAAACTATTATGAACGCTCATAAGGCAGTCGGACATGGTGGTGTGCATAAGACAATGGAGTTGTTGCACCCTCAGTGCTATTGGGAAAGTATGAACTTTGATGTGCTAAACCATTTCCTGTTGCCATCAGTGCCAAGTGGAGAAGCCATTCCACCGTAAGACATTGTATCAGGTAGTGACACTGATTTACTTGGCATACTGCTTCTCTGGATGTCATTGGTCCCTTGCCAACAGGAGCTAACCAGTGTAAATACATTCTTGTGGCTATTGACCACTTGACCCGGTGGGTCAAAGCAAGGGCAATATGAGATTTGGAGGCTGTTACAGTGGCCAAGTTTTTGATGGAGTGTCTTATTCAGTGACATGGATGCCCTCAGTTTATTCTCACTGACAACAGAACTAATTTCACCTCGCACATTCTCCCCAAACTGAACAAGATTATGGGTATCTGAGGGGTTCTAATGACCCCATACCACCCCAAATCTAATGGAATGGTCAAACGTGTGAATGGGACTCTGATGAATATCCTGCAAAAATCAGTAATGAATCGACCATCTGATTGGACCTCCCTTCTTTCCACTGCCATGTTTGCCTATAACATCAGTTACCATTCCGCCATGGGGAAGAGTCCCTTCCAACTACTATATGGCTGACACCCAGCTCTTCCGACGTTACTTTATTCATGTGTGGAAGACACTTGTGGAGTGGAATCCCACCGCTATTTGACTAACCTTGCAAACATTCTGATCAAATTGCAAATGGAAGCCTATTCCTTCAGCTTAATTAAGAAGATCAGGAATCAGGCCGTGGATCAGGTACATTGAATTGGGTTAGTGCAGTTCAAGGAAGGTGACATGGTACTCTTTCATGACCAACATGGGTTCTGGTGGAAACACAAGCTGGCCAGTATATGGATTAGTCCATTTGAAGTCATTGAGAAAACTGGGGTCAAAGCATATACTATCAAGGACCCTGTTAGCAGTCAAATCATCAACTGAGTGCATATAAAGTTCCTCTGGGCGTATAAGTAATAGGAATCTTATTGTCCAGTCAAGGAGGGGGTAATGTCACGATTTCAATGTTACTGGACAATAAGCTCTAAAGTCGATATGGTGGGATGGATGGAATCTGCCAAGTTGTTATGAATACAATTAATTGAGCGCCTTGAAATGAGGTGATATTGGGTTGTTGGGAAATTGGCCAAATTGGGCAATTGTGAATTGATGAATGAATAATTGGTGGAACCAATGAGATATGGCGAAGTGAATTACTAAGCCATGAAAGCAATACCATCTGAAGTTGTTACCATACAATTGGGATGAGATTATTGAGGAAGTAAGTTGTTAGTAGTTTTAGAGTAAGTGTAACAGCGAGAATCCGCTGTATTAAGATATTAAATAAAAGAGAGTTGAGGGAGCAAGTGCTCTATCTTTATATATTTTATGAGTTTATTCTGTTTTGTTGAGGACAATGATCATCATATTGTTGGTCCTGATTGCTTAGTGAGTCAAACCCTGTGCAAATAACCGTCGGTGTATCTCCCAAATACTGCTGATTTTATAACACCGCCTTAACTTTGCAGAGGACAAACTATATGATCATAATTGCTGTTCTGAAAGTTGGGATTGAGAAACCCCCAAAAGTCAAACTGAGCTACAGAAATATATAAAAGATACTCAGATTAGAAAAAGGAATGCATTTTTGAAAGTCAAAGGGAAATGCCCCCTTACATATGCCCTTCTTCCTGAACCAATGTCATTCTTGAAGGATATTAATTTGGGGTATGGACTGGTGAAGAAGACTCACAAATGGTTACATAAACGCTGCTATTGGGATCAAATGTCAAGATCATCCAAAAAGTCTTAGAGACTACTTGACTTGTTGTACACAAGATTAAATTAGCCCTCAATATCAACATTCAGCTTCAGTTTCCTTGAGTTCTTTAATATTGTAAGAATTAATGTGGTGGGTCCTTTACTCACCAGTTTACATAAACATAAGTTAACCTGTTAGTCATAGACCACTTGACTAAATAATCCAAGGAATTTTTGTTCTAGCTGCTACCACAACTGTTATGGCATCTGTTGCAATTTATAACCAGCTCATATTTTATTATTCTAGAAGATTGTGTCTAAGTACGTCAGGCTCCTTTGCAATGGATCCAACCTGTTTTGAATTTTGGCGTTATGTACTGATATGATAATTTGATCTGTTAAATTAGTTTTTTGATGAATGCGTTTTTCAATCATCAGGCTCATTTGCCAATATTTTTTTAGTACTCTAATTTACTGGTGACAAATGTAAAGGATAAGTGACAAACTTTATATATATATGTCAAGTTGTGATTCCCATTTGATTGGGTTGAACTATTTTGATATTGGCCATTTCCAGAATAATGGGTTATCCCTGATAGCATTCTGATCTACTAATGATTGATGCAGAAAATAGATTGATATCTATTTATTAATTACTGGAGAATTAAGGCTGAGGATAACTTTTATATTATGTATTATTAGGAGTTGACTATCAGTCAATGCTAAGGATGTTCAAATTATGGTTGCTGGTGGACAACAACAGAGATCTTTATTGAGTGGTATTCTGAGATTCCAGAGAGTTTCTCCAATGATAAAATATATGCCAGCCTAAGTTGCCAGTTGACATTTTAATATAAATACTTGAATTCCCATTTAAATAAAGTATCTTTCATTTGCCTACTTTTTATTTAACTTATGTTGACATTGATGCGTGGCATCAATAAGTAAGATTTGAAGATCTCCAAGGATAGATTCTGGGTGAATGCGTTTAAAAAGTGGTCAGAAGAACAACTTCTCACCTAAAGCGCTTGAAACCCCTGTGCAGGTTTCCTGACTATTTGCTCAACAACAAGTGACCAAAGGTCTGAGTACCCCCAGGTAGGAATCATGAAAGTCAGTCTAGTCCACCCTGGGGATAGGGTGTAGAGACCAAACTATTGATGACAGTACTCTTACTGAGGAAGGGGTTGGTATTTGGTTGAGGATTTGTTGCTGCAAACTAGTAGCAACAGGTTGCCAATGATCAAAAGAACAAGGGTCAGTGGTCACCATACTATTGGCCTAAAACATTTGTAGAGCACCTGATGAAGTGGATTGCAAAATTAGGAACAGCTTATACCTCATTTGATCCATTTTCACTCATCACAAATGGCCACAAACTTTACTTTAGACGATGGACTTAATTTCATCTCAAAGGTTATCCAAAAATACTTCACTTATGGAGACTAATTAAAGATTTACCACCCCATATAACCTTTCAACAAATGGGGCAGTAGAATGCACAAATGAGAAGCTTGTTTTTATCTTGCAGAAGTTGCTACCTCAAATCCTATGCATTGGAACCACTATCTGCCCATTACCCTACTAGATTATTGGATAAGTCATCATTACATAATCAATATGTCTTATTTAAAAGCTTTATATGGGAGTTCTCCTTGGCTTCCAAGTAGTGTACAACCCCTGCTGGATTCCTCAGTACCTAAAACCTCCAAGCAAAAAATGATTGCCTTAGTAGATGCAATTAATAAGCTTAAGCCCTTGTTACTCTGGAAGTTATCATTACCGCTGCTAGTATAAATCCTGCTCTAATTTTATTGACCACCTTACTGACAAACCAGTTAGGAGACCTAGTCCTTTTATTATTAACATGGAGGCTGACAAAACAAGCTTAACTTCATTTGGTCAAGGCCCTGCAACATCATACATAAGGTGAAGTTTGAGTACTCTTTTGCTGACAGACCCAAGGGACAGTGGTCAATTGAGTTTATAGCCAATTTTTATGGCCTTTTATTCCCCTCTGACAAGATTTTGAGGGGAAATTGTCAGGAGATGACTTATTAAAAAGAAGTGTGATATCTACACTCATATTGAACCTCAATAAGTCAACTCTTGAGCTCTTGATTGGAACCTTCCACTGAAGAAGCTGTTGGATAATTCAATCAATAATCATTAAGTGCTTGGAAACTAATGGAGACACCTTCTGTATCAGCCCCTCAGCTCCCCAAATCATAAAAGGCACAATTTAACCAATGCAGTCATTATTACATTGTCAAAAAAGAACAATGAGAGCATCAACTAGGCAGTTGATCTGTGAAGACTTGAAGAACTGATTGTAAGTAACCGTGGAGGTCCCCTTGGCATTGTGTAACCACTTGCCTGATAAGCATCAAGACTTTTTAGCCCAATAAAGTATTCTGTTTAGCACATCCTTTTTGTCTTTATTGACTAATTTTTTAGGTTTACAGCTTCAATCACAATAGGAACCTAGACTTACAGTCTAGAGAACTGATAAGCCAACAGTTTTCAAGGCTATTTAGATAAAAAATACAATTGAAAATGTTAGAAGCATATTTAATATATTCTTATATGTTATAACGAGCACATAAATGTAATAAACAACTTTAGATATCAAAATACTATAAATAGGTATAAAATATGCTAGATTATGGACCAAAATATTACTAATTAATGTGTTTGCTTATTTGGGCGAGCCAACAAAGGTTGGACGTTACCAAAACAAGGAAGAATAATCTACTTGAAAGATGAACAGTTTTGACTCATCAAATGCAGTTTTTTTCCACCTCCAGACCACTACTTTACTTTTGGGTTTACTCAGATTTTGTAGGTCCAGGGGAACGTCCCCTTTGCGTTGATCAGGCGATTTTCCCATTTCCAAATAGAAAGAGTCCAAAAAGGGCAGCTGTACCCCTTGTCACCTGGGGTGACCTCACCCATGTGGTAGATGATCACTGGTTAACAGCACTCCCTCTGAAGATTCCTCCCCCAGTTTCTGCACTCGCCTCTGCTGAACTAGTCCACCAAATTGAGGAAATCTGTGCTAAAATTATTGGTAACTATCTTTCCTATGAGTGGGAGGGACTTTATAAAATTGATGGCGCCAAATCCTCAAAATTGAAGCCAAAATGTCCAAAATCAGTGAAAATAAAGTATAACAGGTGAAAAACTAGTAGTTAAAAAGGGACAAGTATCAAATTCTCAGCCAAAATCGCTAATGGCATCAAGACATTTTTCATTATGATCGCCAATACCAAACTCCCCTCAAAATCATCAGGGACAATCCCCAATGAGCAGGTACCAACATTGGGGACTGTTGCTGATAGTTAAAAACCCACATTTTAAGAATTGGGATTGGTGCCTTGACATAACTCATTTGGCCAAATGAATGCCCCAGCGACTGGGCACAGGTGGGTTGGCCATCCCAAACCCATTTCTTACCCTTTGGGACTGCCTCTATGTGGGGTGGCCCTGGGGGATTCCCATTGCATGTTGGGCCAGACGCCATTGAGCTAACCAATATATTTGTAGTAGGGACTCAGGTCAGGCGTTAGTGGATGAACCAATAGCAGCTCAGACTGCCACCAAATCCTTTGATGTTAGTTCAGTTTAGAATCATTTCCCCCTCCTCCAAAAATTTGCCAGGTTAGGTTGAATTTGAGGGCTTCCATTCCTGCTCTTACAAAACTACCATATTGAACGCTATTTAATCAGTTGCTTTGCACTGATAAAATTGTTGGTTGATTTTCTTTACTTTTTTGCAATAAAAAATTCTAATACCAAATTCCAGTTTTTAATATGTTCAAATATAAACCACCCCTCCCAAATATATTTTAACAACTAATGGGACCCATAATCATGTTTACTTGGTTAATTGCTAGGTTCTTATAACAACAGTAGCTCATGGGCGCTTAGTGGCAAAATCTCTTCCTGGTTTTATAACAATTGTACCAGAAGCAGTGCCACTGGCATTTGGCTTGGCATTTGGGTGCTTTGGCAATTAAATTGGCAGGCCAGTCTAAAAATAACTTGCTGTTTTCCTGACAGGCTTGTTAAGAATTTTGGACAAATCAACGTACTCTCCATCAATAGGAGCCCTCATCTGATACCCCACTCTTTGTGAAACAGAAAAGAATTGAACTTCAATTTTTGTTCTGGTAATTGACCGCCCTGCCAACTATACCAACCACATCCAGTATTGATATATCTGTTAACTTTTTTCAGTTTATCATAAAGCAAAAAAATCTAATAACAAATTCACATTTTAGATTACTTAAGACCAGAAAATCTACCATTCACTTTAACCAGTGATCAATGATGTAAATCTTTGTAAAATATATATACATGAAGAAAATATAACTTCATATGCAAAAAGATACATGCATACTGTTTGGTGGTAGAAAACTCACTTTGGGCATTTACCTTTAAAATGCAGTGATTAACCTTGATACAGGTATAGTACCAAACTTTTAGTCAAGTGCTATTAATTAATGTAAACTAAAAGGTGTTATTAGTGAATTTTTATTAGGCCAAACATTAGTTCACAGATCTATGTAGCTTTTGTTTACTATAAGATTTTATGTTAGTTTTTAAATATTACCATGTTTGTAATCCTAGAAAAAAAGATAGTATAGTTTAGTTAAGCAATAGCTGCTTACCTAGTTGGTATACAATAAGGTTGCTGTGATATTTTAACTAGCTATATTCAGTCCTCTTAAGCAAGTATAGGTTGATACTATCCTACTAAATAAGAGTTAAACTGCCCTTTTAGCAAATTTTTATGTGAAGTAAAAAAGTTTTGATTATTAGTTTCTAGTATATGTCTAAAGTATTCTATGATTCTTCTTTATGCCTTATAAGCTACTCTAGGTAGTGATGCTAACACTTTCATGTCCAGTGACATCAACGTGTTGTCACATGCAAATCAAGCATTAATTGCTAGTGGCAACATGTTGGTGTCACCAGACATGAAAGTGTTAACATGATTACCATAAATTATCAAGAACATAATTAGTATTATATGAAACTGTACCTATCATGATAACATTTTCTTTATTGATACATTACTTTCTGATAATATATATACTTGATACACACTGGTGCTCTAAAATTATCTTAATCTTTAGACTTTGTAGCTGAGTTAGTACAAAAAATTATATACATTATTATAGATTGGCATTTTACTTTCCCAAACATTAGAAGTAAATTCTTTTTTTATATGTTCATGATATCTTTTTGTTCTTATTAGACTAGATATAGTCATTAAAACTACTCCATAACAATATCTAATCATTCAAAATTATATAAAAAAGTACAGACTAGTATATAACAGTGTACTACTTGTAAGTTTTAGTGCTAATTATAATTTTTGGTAATTAAATTATTGTCATGATAAAAATAAGGCTTTATTGAGTTTTTTTGATGTAGTTAAAGATAGTATTTGTGAGAATATTCTTAAATTCAAATTTGTCTATTTTTAGGACTTAAACAAATAATCTACTTATATTCTATAAGTCAAAGTCATGTAAAATGTCACTAATTTCTAACATTGTATATAATATGCTCCTTTATAAATTCTATTTAAGATGGTTACATATATACTGTATGGTAGTACTTGAAGCTGCATACCAAGTAAATCTGACTCATTTTTGAAACTGAATATAAGGTTTTATAAATATTTATAATGTTTAGAATAATCTTTTAGCTTCTCAAGTTAAGGTTAAAACATCTAAATAATGTATCAGTTGTATAGATTATAAAATCTAACTGAGGGATATCTGATTAATAAAAAATAGGCTACCTTAATATAACCTGTCATCTACTCTATGGTAGACATAACTTGTATATGGGTTTTCTCTGATAATCAGAAACATATATTTTTATAAATTTTTTAGGTATTTGTGATATTAATTTGGGTCTTGCAGAGTTGCAATTGTTGTAATTTTTGTTTCTACTTTAAAATGATATTGGCCCATTGTAAACTTTTGGATTATCACTGTTAATGTGAAATTATACTGCAATAATAATTTATCAAGATATAACGAAAGTGCAAAGCAGATTTTAAGTAAAAAATAGTGATCCAAAGTTTGTCTTTGTCAGATAGTAAAATTAAAAAAATGAATATAGATTTGTCTCTCGTGATTAAGCAATAGAGTGAGAAATAATTTATTACTTCAATTGAAAAAATATTGGCAACAACTACAATGTAATGGATACGTTAGGATGTTGCAAAGTACAATTAAACTATGTATGTTTAAATATTTAAAACATGGTTAAGTTGAATAATGAGTGGAAACTGAACAATAGACGCTTGAGATGAGATTGGAATATGTCTAAGCATAAATGATATGAGGTCTATCTTATGGCTATATTATTCTACTGGGCTCAGTTGTTTATAGCTTATCCAATTTCAATTGATGCAAGTCTATAATTAATACGCTTTATCAAGAAGCCAATTTTACCATAATTAAAAGAAATATAATAGTTTATTCAATACTATCATATGAAAGGACAGCACCGTGTGTAGCTATCAACTAATTGAAAGGCTTACAAGTTAGCCGTTAGCTCTTAGATAATAAATTTAGAGATTTGCGTTGGTTCATCCATAGCTGGTTATTTAGGTTTATTCCAAGCCTAGAAATTATTTATGATATATAGGCCAATTCGGGCGGTATAGCCCTAAGCTTTTACTTGAGTTCTGCATGAGATTATCAGCTTCCTTTAATCTCTGAAATCTATAACTCAAGCATCTTATCTTGCAGATCTTTATAGGATGCTAGCATCCTTATAATAACTGTTTTGGTACCAATAACAAACCATAAAATAGTAGCAGGTATCAAGATACATTCTCATTCTCTACAAGGAACTAATACTTAATAGGCATTTAAGATTTGAACATCATAGGTTTAAAAGAGGCTAAATATTGTAACAAATCGACTTCAGCACAAAACTTGAAAGCAGTAATGATTTATTTAGGAATAGAGCAGCCATTAGTTATAAACAGCAAAGTTAAGCTGGCTCAACAATTTTAGCTTACAAGGCTAGTAGAAGCGATAAGGTAGGAAGGCAAAAATGCGGAATACAGAGGTGAATGAATTTCAGTGCATCAATAGAAGGTGGAAACTACAAAAGTTATTCAAGTGGCATGTAGTTGTTTAACGTTAATATCTGGTCATCAAAGTTGGCTCCAAAGGGGCCAGCCTCTAGGGCAGCTTCATAGTTGCTGAGAAACATAGAGTCGTTCATATACTTTTCAAAAAAGGTGTTGATATCATCTCCAGTTGTGATAACTGGTGCTGTGGGTACAAAGGCAGGCTGCGGCACGCTGAAGTTAAGGAAAGCTGCTGCAGGCATGGCACTTTGAGCCTGGAATTGAGCCTCCAGGCTTGGAAATTGTACAGGCAGCCCAGTACTTAAACCAACTGCAGGTTCACCGCGAGGATTGGTGTTAGGAAGGAGGGGCCTTGGTCCCGCTGGTGCCAAAAAAGGGTGGGTAATAGTATTCTGCCTTTGAATATTATTCTTCTTCAGGTGATGACGTTGAATTGCATGTTGCTGTGCCACGAAGCGCTGAGATGAATTGAGCAGATTTGGTGCAGGTATTTGAAGGTTGGGCCTGACTCCAGATTGCGCAATGTTATTTACGAAATTATCGAGTGAAGCAGATGCAGGGCAGTTTAAGCTTTCTGCCATCAACGGTCCAGAGTTAGCCCCAGCCAAGGGTCCATCCTTTGGCCAAGAGACAGTGGATAAAGTATTGGGTGGTAATGAGATGCTAGTAGGCGCCGCTGATCTGTTAAGCGCTCTCGGCGGAGATTTTTTGGGTTTCGAACTAGACTGTCTAGTATTGACTTTTGTTGGGAATGCTTTCATATTTTCTGTCCGAACTAATCGAGGCGATTTCGAAGTTTTATTCACTTTGGGATCCGAAGCAACCTTCTGCTCCGAGATGTTTTGCCTTTTGAAGCGTTGGCAGAGCATAGACGGAAGCCGTAATGGACCTTCTTGAAACTGATGCTTCTCTTTTACCAGATCAGGTGTTTCAAAATCAGAAGTCGAGTTTGCTAGACCCTTTGATAAAGCAGTCAGAAATAAAATGAAAATAACAAGGGCATACCGCGACGTATTCACGCAATTTTTGGGTTCTGAAAGCTTTTTCTCCCTAAAGTTCCAGAAATACTATAAAATAGTTCAAACCACTCTAACAACAAGCTATCTTCGAACTTGAGTAGGGGCTCAACCTCCTGACAATTGAACTTAGCATCCAAAAGTAAACCAGAAGCCGCCCTCTCAAAACTACTCTTTAAAAGATAGTCGTAAATATAATGATTCAGCCTGTGAAGAAAGATTAGAAGAGAACTCATTAAAACGAAGACTCACGCCTTTCTTGGCTCTTCGCAGGTAAAATTTCCAAGCATTTTTAAACTGAGAATATCTGCTTGGCAAAGTGCTTTCTATTATTATATATAAAGTTAAATTTAGACCCTATGATGTTTAAGGTTATCCTAATAGCAAAAGAAGAAACTGAAAAACATTCGGCTTAAAGAAAAATCTTCAACAAAACTTAATAAAAGAAACAAAGCCGGGAGCGCAAGAAACAATCTATGCATGAAGTGATTTTTAAACATATAGCATTTTCTGGTTAATCTTAAAATAAAAAAGTCGGGAGTAAAACCACTATGACTAGAAGGAAAATAGTGAGGTGGTTAATAGTTTCAATCGTTCAAACGTCTCAAAGCGCCACGTTACTTTGTGTAAATAAAACTTGGCGAACAACCGGTTGAAGTTATGTCGCAAGAAATAAAGCTTCAACGGTCAAGCCAATACCTTATCGGGCAATACCAGCAAATGGTATTTAAATTCCTATCAAAGAGTTGAGTTCGCTTCCTAAGGAATGAAGAAGTTCTGATTTTCAAGCTAAAATTTTTGGTTTATATTCACAGCTGTTAATATGAGAATGGGCTGGCGGTTAAATGGTTCCAACACCAATCTTTCTTGAACTGGGCCCACCCTTGGAAGTTCTAAAACTGTATGAACCTAGTAGATTCATACTATTGGTTGGACAAGAAGTACCTTCCCAAGTCATGTGATACTAAAATAGGATATGACGTAATTTTTTGATTTTTAACAGCCATGGAACGCTGCCACAGAAACAATCAAAAATATACCTTCCGGATCAAATGCTAGATTCGGATCCACTTTCGGCCTGTACTAAAAGGGTATCGAAGAGGTAAAATTGAAAATAACCCACATGCTTGAATTGGTTGTTAATTAAAACCACTATATAAATGGCAAATAATTTTAATCGGAGATGAACTGAAATCAAATTAATCTGAATAAATCCAAATCAAGTGTCTAAAATCCGAATGCTAAATTTATTCTCATTATTAAAAAGGTCTGTGTAGTAAAATCATAGATTGATTAAAACTTAATAGGTTACCAGTTGTGAATTTATAAATTAATACCAACTAAATGATAGTTAAACAATATCCTTTACTAGCGGAGTTACCCGTGCTTCGCTACGGTGTCTATAGAATTTCAGGTGATTCGAATTGATTAATTTAGATTTTATATATAGTTAAGCAATAACTACTCGGCTAAATCTAATTGCTCAATCGAAGCAACTAAAAAGACCAACCACTCAGCTAAAACTAACTGAACTTATCAAATCATCCAATAACTAATCACCTCCAAAGCTAAACTGTATCCTATCGATTCGACCATCGACCACTCGGCCAAATAAAATAAACTTATCAAATCAATCAGACTCTAAATTATTTTAGCTTTTATATTGGTAGATAGCTATCAATAAGTCCAGAAACAATTAAACCTATTAAAAATTCCAACCTTCAACCACTTAGCTAAAATCTATTAAGTCTGCCAAATTAATTAAACCATCAATCTCTTATCTGAAACTATTGAGCCTATCGAATCAACCAAAAAATAAACCACCACTCAGCAAAAACAATTATTGAACTTACAAAACAGCCAAAAACTGCCAACTAAATATCAAAGCCTATGAAACTATTGTATTAAATGAATATGAAAATACACAGCCAAATTGCTATATAATTACCATTAGAAATATACGTTCTAGATCTTATATAGAACTGTTGTTTAAATTTATATGATTATATTAAACAATTACATATTAGCATTCCGTTCCCAGACTTTATAGAATACTTGTGCCAAGTTTGGTGATTTTTGGTTATTTGCTCGAGATAATGCATCTATATAAACAAATTAACATACTGATTCTTTTGTAAATAAAGTTTAAGATTAATTCTTGTCGATACCCAGTTTAACACAGATTTGTTTGTGGGCTTAAAGTTCATCTGATAATCTCATAATTTTTATATTTGTAGATGGTTATCGATAAAATTAAGTAATCAAATTATACTGAATCAATATAAATTTACCAACCATTCAGCCATACCCAATTAAACCTATCGAATTAACTAAACCACTAAACCACTTAGCTAAAACCATTAGATTAAAAATCAACCAATCACCAACCGCTTCGTAAACCAAAACTAAATGTATCGAAACAACCAAAATCACAACTACTTACCAAAACCAATCAACTTTATTAAATCAACCAATCACTAACTTTATTTAAACCGTTAAGCTTATTAATCAACACAAACCCACCAACCGCTCGACAAAACCATTTAAACTACCGAATCAACCGAATATCAAACTTCTCGGCCGTAACAATATACCGATTTCCATTAAAAACATATAAAATTTTCACTTGTTACATATAAAACTTTTTATTTTACTATGAAAATTAAAAATCGGGCTTCAAGATGCACACGGACCCCCTCCCGTCCACCTATAGCCAAAAATTTCAGAGCTCCACATGTTCTATTTTTGACTGGGCATCGTGCACACACACATACACATTTGCTTTTATATATATAGATTATGCCAACATTCGAACAACTGACCTTTTATAGAGTTGAAGTTTAGAGCCAAAAGCTGAGCCAATTATGCTAGATTTTTTAAAAAAAACTCCATACTTTATTAAATAAAATTTAAGGGAAAGTAAGAGGGGAGGGTGGAATACAGGCGATTTGGCCAAGGGTAAAAAAGACTGGGGATTTGGGCCACTAGAGTTCTAGCACCTCCAACCATTGCTGATCAGTGATCACCATCGCTAGCCATGGTTCTAGCAGTGGCAGGCTTACAGGCCATCTATTCTCAGACAATTAGTAGCTTCATCGCATGCGATGAGCAATCTGGCAGGAAAAGCCAAATGCATAGCCTTATAACACCTGGGGATTATGTGTAAGAATTTTGAGATCCAGCGGAGCTGATTGGAGATAATCTGAATGGTCTTCAATACCAAACCTCTGTGATGGGGGTGCTCGTTGCTCATAACCTTGGTGACAAGTGCACAGTGAATTACCCATACATGATAATAGTAAATGAAGGCTTGTAGTTGGATTGGAGCCATTCTCAGGGTTTTCTTAAAGAACAGGCAATATGCTATATCTGCTTCCAGTTCAGTCCCTGATATAGAGTCACCCCAACCTTGGTTGGTCTTCAATGGATCAGCTTGGTTCAGTAATTGTATATTTGGGATTGGCTGTCAATGCATTGTCAAGCTATGGCCCCCTGTCAGAATACTTTCATTGGGGATTGCACCCAATTATATATTGGGTGTTCCACTTGATAAGTTACCCATGCTACTGAATTGATTTTGGTCAGGAACCATTTGCCCCCCAACTGGGCTGTTTTAGAGGTTGGCACCTGACTTGTTCTTCACCCAAATACCCCAAGCTGACTCAGTAAGTTTCTCTATATCAGAAGAAAACTTTTTATTGCTTGACTCCATTGGTTTAAATTACTGATTTTTGTCATTTGAATCCAAGTCAGTTTCAGATCCTACCAATACCTCATCCAGGTTTTTTGCTTTATCAGCAAGAATTTTCTCACCCTGAGAGGCCTAGTCCCCCCTGCTAATTGAGGTTCACTGGGGAATATTCCTAACTCTGCTGTTCTCAGCATCAGGCCTCACTCCCAGAAGGTTGTGCTTGTCATCTGGGTGTTGATAAGCATTGATCCTAGGGAGTCAACCCCATCAGATTCTCTATTTGTTAGGGCTCCATGACCTATTGATGTATTCACTCATTTCTGTCAAGAGAGTGTCTGTAACTTTTTCGTTCCCAGCAAGGTGATGTGGGATGCAAACACACATTGCTAGGGAACTAGCCATTAAGAAAAAGGGAAAAAAGACACCTTGAATGGTGCCTGTGCAAAGGGTACCCCAGGCAAGGGTGTAAAGAGCAACATATAATACCAGGTAAGTAAGGAACATCACCGCTTGAGTGGACTCCAGAGGGGCATCCATAATCAAGTGTAGCTTGGCATCAGGGGGCTTGGGTGCTTCAATCTGGAGGGAACCTGGGTGGCTCACAGGAGCCCCTGGGATTTTGGTAAATTGTGAGATAAGGTAGTGGCCCACATAGTTGGAGACCTCCCCAAAGAGGTCCACCACCAAGTTTGCCCAAGGAACCATTGATAAAAAAACGTAAAATAATGGGGGTTTTATTTAAGAAAATTTGACCAACAAGGAATGTTGGTTGCAAAAACATATTTAAAGTGGACTGGGAAAATTCAGGTTCTGCGGAAGTGCACCCAAGCCTTGATGCTCTAATAAACAGATGCTTCCATCCATTTTAGTAAAATACACTGAAAGTGCCTTCACTTGAGTAATTGATTGAAGTTATATTTTATCTGAGCTCAAAATTTTAAAACTTCAGTGGGACTTGAACCCTTGCTCTCCAATAGACTGAATTGAACTGTCATCATTTATAACATAAATCATTTGTTTTAGTGTCTGGGTCAAGATTAGAGGCTGGGCATTTTGCACCCCATTAGTATCAACCTGGGCATGCTTGGCTTGCACCCAGCGTTGATCTAAGGTGTGCTTTATGTCAGGGAGAGCCTGAAGTTTCACCTTCTGGGCCTCCTGTCACCCAGCCTTATCTCTAGCATCAGTTCCTACTATAATGTCATCCAACCATGACAATTTTATTGTTGTTTGTGTTGCCAGTTCATTGCTTGGTGCGTACATGGTAGAATGCCCAGCCCCATTAATAGATGTGTCAGGGCTTGGGCCAGTAGGAAGGTTGGCAGATGGTTCATCCATCTCAATGACTATCTGCATGGCAAGTCATCCATTTCTATATGCTGCACACAGACAGATGGCTAGACTTCCCTATGCTTGGTTAGTTAGCCTTTGTTCACTGCTCTATAAAATTGCAGTTCATTATGGCAGTTGGTTGCTCTCTCAGTTCTTGTTCAATTCACTTTTTGCTATAAAAAGTGATATTTGTGAGAGAGAGATTGAGCCAATTATGCTAGAGGAGGTATTTTTAAAATCAATTGGACTTTTGATTCAAAGTTTTGATTTAGATAAACTTGTTAAATACCCAAATGACCACTAACTACTTAAAAAACCATTTAAAATATCAAATCAGCTGAATATCAAACTGCTCAGCTGTAACAATATAACAAATACCATCAAAGTATATATATAATTTTCACTTGTTACATATAAAACTTTTCATTTTACTATATTTTTCCATGTTTTAATAATTATTCTGCTATTTGGGGTAGAGAAAAATCCAACAAAGCAAAGAGCATAAAAATTGGTCCAGCCGTTCTTGAGTTATAAATGGTGTAACTAACATGACTTTTTTTATATATAGATATAATCATACTAGCTGGATTACTCAGGATTGCTCAAGTTTATTATTTTCAATTATGATAAATGATTATTTTGGTTTTTATATTAGTAGATGGCCACCAATAAGTTTAGAATATAATTATCTATAGGCCTGACTGAATAACTACTAAACTATATGTCAAATCCATTCTTTTTTCTTTTTCTTTTTTTAAAGATTCAGCAGTAACAGAAACCACCCTGAATGACAACCACCCAAATCTTACTTTTCAAAACCATATTATTAATTGTATATTGATAAGAGGGGTTATAGAAAATTATGTTCTTCCTAGCCAGTACAGGTTTCAAATATATGAACAAAACCTGTACTAGAGTGGAAGCAGGAATTACCCTGCCAGGCTAACCATCTTTGCATAGCAAACCCATTAAATCCACCAAATCAACTAAACCTACCAATTACTTGGCTAAAACCAATTGAATTTTTCAAATCAACCAAAAACCACCAACTGTCTACTAAGTTATTGAGTTAATAAATTATCAATTAACAACCAAACCACGTGGCAAAACTAAATGAATCTAAAAATAACCTAAAAAACCACCAACCACATGCCCCAAAATCAGTCAAATCTATAAATTATCCTAAAACCACCAACCATTCAGCCAAAACTAATAAAATCTATCGAATCAACTAATACTTATGATATACTAAAACCACTGAGCCTATTAAATTAATCTAATAGCCACCAACTACTTTACAAACCTAATGAACCTATCAAATTGACCAAATATCAAACTGCCTGGCAAAATTATTGACTATCAAATTAATCGAATAATACCAAATGGCTCAGCTGAAACAATATATTGATTGCTGTAAAAAGTCTTATAATCATTTTAAATCTTATATATAACTTTTATTTATGGTATTATAATTGAAAAATCAAAAGGGGAGGATACCCAAGTGGTAGAGTAGGGACCTCTACCGCTGCCTCCCGAGTTTGATTCCGGTACTGGAACTTTGGGTAGGGGACAATTATGACCGTGTTGGCGTTGCACACCAATGCCCCGAACTGAGATAGCGAATAGCAAAGGCGGTCCATGGAGTTCCTGGCCTATCATACGCCGCGCGTGGAGGTTTTCCAGATTTTATCCTCCTTTCCCATTCATTCGATTTCCCTTAATTGGTGCGGTATCATCCCCAGGTCGGCCCACCTTGAATAAATAAAAATAAATAATTGAAAAATCAAAAATAGCCTAGGATAATTCCTAAAATCATAAATTTTTGTACCTAGTTTAATATATTTTTGGTTCATCTGTTTTTATGATAATGTGTCTCATACAAACATATATATATATATATAATGTGTTTATTTAATATATAGATAGAGATTACCAATTAAACTATAAGTAAACAATGTCCTTTATATAGCTACTTCATTAGTAAAAAAACTAGAAAAGATAAAAAATAATATAATTAGGATTGTTTTTGTCAAAGTTGGATATCTGACTATCTGCTCTCCAAAGAAGAATATTGTGGCAGAGTATCTTAGCATATTTTTCTTTGCAAGTTATCTTGAGGGAGAACCACACATAATGGTCTCAAAAATCCTAAAATTTTACCCATAAACTTAATCTATATTTTGACCTTGAGAAATAATTATTAATAGGACCTAGAAGATTCAAACACAGTAATGTAATCTCTAAGAGTCTGATTAGCTAATTTTAAAGAATCTTCCAATCTGATTTTATATGTCATTCTGGAAGGGTATCATGAAGGCTAATGGATCACCCTAAGTCAAAGATTCTAATTACATGTCAATTAATTCACAAAATATTTAGAAAATGACTCAAAGTGACATAAAACCCTCTTACCAGATCAAATGATCTGTAGCCATATAGATACAATTTACTAAAAAACAATGTTGATGTAATTCAAGCATGTTATCTCTCAGCTGGCCCTCCCTAATCCAATAATTAAATTTTATAGATAATTGGGAAATAAATTCTTTATAACTCTATGAGTTCTAAGAATTATTCTTTTTCTAAAAGTGGCATGCATAAAAACTTAAAAACTGTATATTAATCTACTTTCCAACTTATTTTCTACTTATAGTCTTGTTTATTTTAATAAGCAACTGTTATTAGTACCATAAGCAGTTCAGAGTAAAATGATTTGTTCAATCATAACTAATTATTTATCAGAAATTTCCACTTAATATCTTCTATCATAAGCAGAAGCTCTGATTGTCAGATTAATGGTTATCATCTTTGATCTCTAAGAATTAGGTTGATTACTAGCATTATTACTTTAATAAAATATCTCTATGTTAGCTTTCTTGGTATTAGCATCAACAAGGTATCACCAAATTTAGAACCCTACAGACAGGTGTTTACTACATGGGCACTGAACACCAATATAACTTTATGCACTACCATATTTTGTAAAAGGAAAATACCTTCACTAATAGCATCACCTATTGGGTGAATAATGAAGATGATAGATTGGATGTACGCATAAATTGGATGTACAAATAGATTGTATTCCAGCATTCAGAACTAAAAATAAGACTTTTGGTGATACTGGAATTTTAAGACTTACTTGGACCTTCATTTCATTAACAAAGGACCTTACACTTAAGTTCTTTTCCTAAAACAATTCTAGTTGCAAAACATCATTTACTGTGGATATTGAACCAATAAACTTTTATGAAAATAGCATCCTGATAGAAGAATATAGTCAAATTTTATAACCAATAATTCTCTCATGTTTTACAAACTCCTTTGTACCGCTTGATGCATTTCATGGGAGTTCATTAAAATTTATTAAAAATATAATCATCCAAAAAGCCTATAGCAAGCATATGAACAGATTTACACAATTATTCAGGTATATTGAATTTATAAGGCAAGGTTAAGAAGATATTGCCAAAGTGTACCACTTGCTCAGGGGGTGCTAATGTTTGGGTTTGAGCTACTGACAGAAAATATTTGTTTGTCAACAAGGTGTGCCACTAGAAAAATCAAAAGGTCTACTTTTTCTGTAACTGGGACTTTTTCTCATAGTTCCAAGCATGCTTAACCATGGTGAAAAACTCATAACTAAACATATTGGAGCAGATCCTGAATATAACAATCAAGTTTGTCTCAATTATTGAGTTCTGACTTGGATTTGGATTTTCTGAATCTGATTCAGATTGCTTTAATAATGCTTTTGGTTTGGTCATTTTGGGCACTGGGTTGTGCCTCACTCAAGTTATAGATTAGGCTTGTGCAAGATTAATCAATGACTGGGGTGAGGCCATTAAAGGGTTGCCTTTATAAGGCGTGCCTGCCCATTCTGAAGTTCATTTTGGAATTCTCTAGCTTTTTCCCCTAGCATTCCCCACCTGGGGAGCATTGGTGGCGATGGCTCCCCAGACAAGCTATAAATGGCAGGGCCTTTTTATGTCCAGAATAAAAAATAAAGGTTGATTCAAGTTAGCTACCTCACCTACCTGTGGGTCGTTTACCCTGCTGGGGAGCTTTTTTGAGCTGGTTGGGGCGTTCCAACTCCTCCAGAGGACTTTGCATAACCAATCTGTGATAGGGGATTTCTGGGATTATTGGGTGCTGAGAGTACCTCTCCCAACATGGTTGGTCAGTTTGGTTGCTTTTTGGTGCACCAAAAGAATTATTTAAATATACAGCGGTCAGAACTGGGGGTTTTCTGGTCTGTGACATTATTATAAAGTCATTGTGCGCTGCATGATGCCAATCCCCAGTTTAGCTGGCCTCAGTTGTAACTTGGTCTTTGTTGTCAAGAAACTAGCACCAATGGGAGCCAGTGACTGATGGCCAACCCTGGACTTGAGGTGCCTGACAGTTAGTTTCCTGGTGGGGTCTCCCACTCACCAGGAATTTGGTGGAACCAAGGAAACCTGTCCCAGCAGGGCTCCCTCACCCACAGATGGTCTGCCCAGAAAGGGGTCAGACATCCAGCCGCGCTGTACCGCGCACCCCTCTCACATTTCTGTTAGAAAAGTGCCTTCCTGGTCAGGATGGGAAGACTATCACCAACAGGAGTCTGAAAGTGTTGGATTTTGGGGTAGTAGATGCTCGCTTGGTGCTTATTTCTCCCAAATACAACAATGGGGGTTAATATCACAATTTTAATAAATATAAACTTTTTTAGAAACTAAATAAAATATGAAGATTTAAGGGTTTAATGGCACCATTTGGGGATAAAAGAGTCTCAATCCCCTCAATAATTGACTGATAAGTACATCTAGTACTAAAAAAATTGACTGATAAGTATTTATACTATATTGAGGGTTGGAGTGAATTTGAGGATAGTTTTTAGAATAGCTTTGACGCCTTTCAAATTAGATAATATAGGTTTTGATCCTATAAGATTTAGGGGAAAGTAAGTTAATTTTGGGAAAATGGACGTTGGGGTTTTGGGGCAGAATATACCCATGCAGCAAGGTTTTGATGTACCACAACCAATCACTTCTAGAGAAATATACTCACCTCATTGTTTCTGCCATGCCTATAAAAGGGGTGGCCCCACACAGGTGTTGTAAAGGACTTGGCGATGGTTGAGGGAAGTATCTTCCAAAGGTTTCCCTGAAGTCTGTCATGTGATTGGTAAAATCTGATTGTTTGATTTTTCAGAAAGTGCCCATATGGGTTTATAACAGGTGTTACCCCAGTTAACAGGGTTCCACTGAGAATTGTCCAGGGTCTTTTGGACAATATTTTCAACATTATCAGTTTAATTACTTTTAAGGGCATCAGAGAATTGCAATGGGCTGACATTTCCCCTTTTAGCTGAATTCAACCTACCACATTCTTATTTTTCAGCGGCAAGGGAAAATGCCCAACATCACCCCCCAAGAATGTTGGGAGGCGAATAAGGCCATAGAAAGCGTCCATGGACCCGATTTATGGTAAATCTGGAAGTGAGGGATTTGATTGAATACTCATCCTCTTGCTTATATGTAATTGCAAATGGCCCTTCTCAGATGGACTGAGTTTCTCCCTTTTGGGGGTAATATGATTATGGTAATTAAGTACCAAGTCATATATTTGGAAAGAGGGAAGAGGGGCCCAGAGCTCATTTGCAGCTTGTCCCTCTTTTGTGACAGTCTTAACTATATTTGTCATTGCCTAAGATTGCAACTGTATGATATGCTGGGCTAACTTCTTCATAGCTTGCTCAGGATCAGTCTTCTCAGTGAAGATATTTTAGCAAGTAAAGCTGGAACCCCAGGTTCTCACCCATACAATACTCAGAAAGGCGACATTTTAAGGATCCTATGATAGCTGATGCAGTATGCCATAAGAGCACTTGGTAAGTACTGATCCCAGTGGAGGGGATCTGAAGTAGCCATTTTCTGTAATATCAAAACCAGCGTCCCATTTTCTCTTTTCACTGTGCCATTGGCTGAAGGATTATAAGGGGTGGAAAAGAGCTGTTGGGTGCCCGTGGAAGTTACGAGAATCTTCACCACTCATGAGGTGAAGTTTTTACCATTATCACAGAGCAAAACTTGTGGGCAACCATGCCAGATAAAGATATATTGATGGAGAAAAGTGACCATGGTTTTAGCCGTCTGAGCTGAAATAGCCACAGCCTCAACTCATTTAGTAAAGGGAATAATTCTAACCAATACAAATCGATTTACACCTGTAGTTTGGGGAAGAGGGCCAACCACACTGAGACTTATTGTGTGGAAAGGCTGTTTAGGGGTGGTAGGCTGATATTAAAACTTTGTATTGAAGTTGGACTGCTTCTTAAATGTTAAACAGTCATCCAAAACTTTGACAGTGGTCTCCATGATTCCCTCCCATTAGTAGCATTCTTTTACCCACTCATAGGTTTTCCGCACTCCACTATGTTCTAGGAGGGTATGAGACTCCATAATGACAGGTACTCGCTCTTAAGGTCAGAGGTAGGGTAACCAATTCACCCTCATTTTCTTTACAGGTGCCCATTATCCACCTTCGTGTTATGGGAATGGCGAGCTAGCATCTTCTGAACTGGTTCATCCTCATCCTCTCAATCATCAGGGGTCATTAGAAGATCATGTAGCTGCTATGCTTCACTATTATCTAAATGAAGGATGAGCAGCCAAGTCAACTAATCAACATTCATGTGTCTTAACCCAGCTCGGTGTACAATGGTCATATCATAGTGCTGGAGCTTCAATGCCCAGCGTGCCAACAGCCCAGTGAGATCCTTCATGTTTTGTAACCACTTTAAAGAGGCATGATCAGTGACCACTTTAAATGGGGTCCCATATAAGAAAGGGCGGTAATGTTTCACAGCAAGCAAAATGGCCAGGCATTCCATCTCCATGATGATATAGTTACTTTCAGCTTTAGAGAGCATCTTGCTAAAATATGAAATGGGGTGATCAACCCTATGCTCATCCAGTTGAGCCAAGATAGCTCCAACCGCGTAGTCAGAAGCATCAGTAAACATCATAAAGGGTTTACTTTAATCAGGGTGGCGCAGGATAGGCCTTTGCTGCAGCAGATTTTTTAACGTTTCAAAAGCAGCTTGTTGTTCTGCTCTCCAATGAAAAGGGGTGTTTTTAGTTATAAGTCGTACAAGGGGTTTACTGAGCTGAGAAAATTTGGGGATGAATTGATGGCAGTACCCCATCATGCCCAAAAACACCTGAACATTACAAAGGGTTTTGGGAGCAGGCATCTTGGATATCGCCTCAACTTTATCTTATAGAGGCTGGATCCCATCAGAAGATATGGCATGCCCCAGGAAGTCTAACTTCTTTTGGAGGAAAGTACATTTGGAGAGCTTCAGATTAATGTTAGAGGTCCACAACCGTTGAAAAAGTTCCTTTAAATGAGATAGGTGCTCATTAAAGGTTTAAAAAAATGGTGATATCATCTAGATATACAATCACACAACTAAACTTCAGGTCCTGTAAAATGTGATCCATAGCTTGCTGGAAAGATGTGGGTGCATTGCACAATCATTGTGGTAATCAGGTAGATTGGAAAAGACTAATACTGCAGATAAGTGCACACTTTTCCTGGCCTTTCGGAGAAAGGTCCAATTGCCAGTATCTGCTAGCCAAGTACATGGCGGAAAAGAACTTAGACCCAGAGAGTTGTGCCAGAGCATCATCGATTCATGTGATGGGGTAGCTGTCCTTCTTGGTGAGATTATTCAGCTTGTGGTACTCCATAACTACTTGATGGCTGCCATTTTTCTTTTTTATAAGCAAAAGAGGAGATGACCATGGGTTTTGAGAAGGCACTAGTAGCCCTGCATCCAGTAACTATTTAAGCTCCGTTCTCATCTGGAGCTCCTCAACTTTTGATTTACAATAATGCTTGGATTGATTAGGCTTGGCATCACCAACATCAATGGTGTGGCACCAGCCTTTCATATGCCCATAGTCAGTATCAGCTTGGAGAATATGTCACCATATGACTCCAGTAAAGAATGAACTTTATTAAGCTCAGCGGGAGTTAGCTCATCAGAAATCTGCAAGTTGGGCAAAGAGCAGATCATTTGGTCAGTAGAAAGTCCCATATCTAGCATAGACCCAATATAATGGACTTGATGTATATTTCTAATGGGTAATTAGGGCTTTTACAATCACCTGATGCTTCTTTACAACCATGTCCTTATTAGTGAGATTTCCCAGCAGAAGAGTAATAGGTCGCTGGTAGTCAGGGTCTAGGATACCTGGCAAAAAACGAGGTTACAAAGGTCCTATTTCATCAATGCTTGTTAATTGCAGAAGGCAGTTGCAGGGGATTTGCATAGTAAATTTGGTTTCTTTCACCTTTTGTTCACCCGCTTTGATGATTAGCTCTTCTGACGCATACAATGATATACCCATAAACCATCCACTGAATCAGGCAGCTTTTTTGTGTTTCAGCCTAATGTGGTATAATTAAGGGTGAGGGCGGAAGAAGGGTACTCCACTATGCACGTATAGTCCTTCTTCTTAGGCTCATCATTTGTAAAGATTAGGGGAACCTCATAATTTTAAGGGAGAGAAATCTCTGTTTTATATTAATGATTTCCCCATACTCAATAATGAATTGAGTACCAAGGAGCAGATTGTAGGCGTTGTTTTCCAAAGCCACTGCAGGCGCAGCAAGTAAGAGATTTCCAATTCGTATGGGTAGAGAAGAGTAGGCTCCAATAGCTCGAGTATTGTTAAGCTCTGCAGTTCCATACCCTTGGAAATAGTCCAGATCAAGTGCCAACTTAATTTTCTTAATGAGCTTCGAAGATACCACGTTAACTGGAGCAACCATGTCAAGGTTGGCTAGAATGCGCACTTAATTGATAACAACCTCTACATTGGTTATGGTGGTACCAAAAGTAGGGGAGAGGGCAAGGGCCTTCTTCAAATGGAGTGTGGAAGATAGGCGTTTAGACATCTCAGGGTAGTTGTCTTTTATATATTTGAGGGTATGCACCTTCTGGGTGGATCGTATCACTGTCCCAATAAGCTGATCTGCATCACTAGCAGTATCAATCACCTCTGAAAATCTCAACAACTGTTGAAGATAGGTTCGTCATGGTATTATGGCAATATCAATTCTTTCTGGCCTCAACCTATCCAGAACTTGAACTTCCATTGAAGCTCCCAAAACATAATAGCCTGCGTCTTCACCTGCCTCCTCAGACTTGTCATCAGAGGGATTGTCAATGCACCTCAATGAGTTACTAAGAGGGGGCGAAGAAACCAGCTTAATTTCCTCACAGGGGAGGGCTTTATCACGTTCATCTACTCCTTTGATTTTGGAGAGAGCATCGTGGCTGTACCAACTTTTGGGGAGACGGTGGAAGTGTAATGAATTTAACAGTTGCCTTAAGAGGGATTGGCTTGGACTGACCATATCAGATGGTTTTGAACTAAAAGCATCCTGAGTTGAGGCTGAAAGGGATTTAGAAGCGGCTTAGGAGGGCGTGATGCGTTATTCATTGTAGTAGATTTCTCAGCCAAAGAGTGACCAGGCAAGGTGCTAATTGCCTTATTAGGCTGAGATTTTGATCCTGAAGCTGGGGGGAACGGTGTTTCTTAACTGTCAATAATTTTTGGTTATCCTCACATGGCGGAGGAGTATTAGGTCATTGCAGCTCTGCAGCAGCTAGGTTAGAGGGGATACAGCCATAAAAGAGGCTGAAGAGGTCGAGTTGCTTCCCACTTTGGTATGTCTAGCATAAGTTCAGGTTCATAATTATCAGCTACTTCTAGAAGTGCCTCTTTGATATCCCGTACAGTTTGGAAGGTATGCTTGACTGTGGAGATATGCATTTCTAAAGAGGGGTAAGATTCCAAGCTAGTCACAATAGCTGCAATAGCATCATCTGAAGGGAGCAGTTTGGCCAACAACAGAGGTGAGCTTTGTTATAAAACGCTCAACAAATGAGGGAATTGATTCAACCTCTTGCAGGCTAAGGCACATAAAGGCCTGTTTTTTGCGTTGTAAGCTTTGATTTGAACCAAACTCATCAATAAGCGCTTGTTTGACCTCTGACCAGGTGGTAAGTGTAGCTATTTGAGGAACCATGATCTCCTGAGCCATCCAATTTAAACAGGGAAGGATATACCTGGTTTTTTGATGGTCAGTCGCTCCTTCCATCGCAGATCTATAAACATAAAGAAAGGGGGCAATACTGGCCTCACCAGAAATGAACTTGTCACAGAATGGATGTTTAAACATATTAGGGCTTTGGGAAGAGTGCTGCTCAAGCCTTTTGAAGCGAGACAAGGCATTGGTTAGTTGGTTTTCTAATGCAGCTAGCCTGGGTTCCGAATTGGTAGTCATTTTTTGTGGTATACAGGTTCCCCCTGTAATGAGCACCACTTGTTGGATTTTGAGGCGTTAGATGCTCGCTTGGTGCTTATTTCCCCCAAATTCAACAATGGGGTCGATACCACAATTTTAATAAAAATATAATTTTTTTAAAAACTTAATAAAATATGAATTTTTAAGGGTTTAATGGTGCCACGTGGGGGTAAAAGAGTCTTGATCCCTCTTAATATTTGACCAATAAGTATTTATACTATTTTGAGGGTCAGAGGGAATTTGAGGATAGTTTTAAAATAGCTTTGACGCCTTCCATTTAGATAATATGGGGTTCAATCCTATCAGATCTTGGGTAAAGTGAGTTAATTTTGGGAAAATGGACGTTGGGTTTTTAGGGCAGAATATAACCATGCAGCAAGGTTTTGATGTACCACAACCAATCACCACTAGAGAAATTATTTTCACCTTGGGGGGCCTCCACCACACCTATAAAAGGGGTGGCCCCTGTGCAGGTGTTGTGAAGGACTTGGTGATGGTTGGTGAAGTACCTTCCACAGGTTTCCCCAAAGTCCATCATGCAATCAGCAAAATTTAATTGTTTGATTTTTCAGAAAGTGCACATGCAGGTTTTGAACTAGTATTACTCCAGTAAATGGGTTTTACCAAGAATCATCCAGGGTCTTTTGGCCAATATTCTCGACATTATCATGTAAATTATTTTTAAGGGCATCAGAGAATTGCAAAGGGCTGACATTTCCCCCTTTAAGCTAAATTAGACCTACCACATTCATATTTTTCAGCGGCAAGTTCAAATGTCCAACAGGGAGGGGGTGGCGCAATGCATCCAATTGCTGGGCGTGCATCCTCAGGTTGGGTGGGCTGATTCTGGCAGCCCAGTGCTGATTTGCTCACACCATTTATGTTTCCCTCAAAGGGCCTGGAGTGTATCTGGGCTAATTTTCTTGGGCTCAAGGTAACTCTCCCCAGGAAGCCCTCATCCTGGTGGCCTTCCACTGTGGGGCCCCTCTTTGGGGAGGGGCCCTCCTCTAGCAGGGGGTGTTAAGTTTTCAGCCAATGGTGCAAGCTAAAATAACTTAACAGTGAAATTGAGGATATAAACTCACTTTTTAAATGAAACTCCTGCTCAAACTTGGGAAGTAGATTCTCCAATAATCCTTGATAATAACCAAGTAACTCCGGTATGCTCACTATTCTTAAGTCTACTGGCACCAACAAATACAAGACCTTCTGTCTTTGTACAAAAATTAGGAAATTATTCCTCTATATTTGGGACTACTTCTCCAGTAGACAATTATGTACTTCTCTTAGGGAAGAATAAACACACACAACTATCTAATATAGATGTAATGGTGACAGATACATGTATCTGACAGATGACAGATGGATAATAAATAATAAACTAAGTGACAGTACTTATTAATGATCAATAGACTAGTAAATGATGATTAATTGATGTTTTATTAATTGTCCAGGTGCCAGTATTATATACCTCTTGGGCATCTTCTGGCCAAACTCATCTATTAGATGAGTTCATTCATATTATGCTAATCCTCTGCTGGTCATGACAATAATTATGAAAAATCCCCTCAAGTCAATTTGGTCCATGAATTGACTAAAAATAACAATTGTTTCAGCCCAATTGGAGGCAATTTTACTCTCATAATCGGGACAACTTTGGGTTTTGAACTCAACATCAAAATCTTTTCGATTAGAGCTACGTCTTAACTTGATATTTAACAGTAAATGGGGAATAAAAAAATATATGATCATAAAAGATGATGCACCCCAATTTGGGAAGTTGCCAGGCCTCTCAATAGCACTAATTACACCCATAATTGGGATGACTTTGGGTTTTGAACTCAACATCAAAATCTTCCCAATTAGAGCTAAATCATAACTCAGCATCTAACAATAAATGGGGAATAAAAAAACATATGATCATAAAAGATGATGCACCCCAATTTGGGATGTTGCCAGGCCTCTCAATAGCACTAAGTATGCCCATAATTAAAATGTCTATGTTTAAGTGCTTAATTATTGATTTCATTATTTGAACCCAACTTCCACCTTAGTGCATTAAGATTAATGTACTAATTTAGGAGGTGCAATTTAGTTAATGCTGTGGGACCATTTTGCACCCAAGTGTACCCATAATTGACCATAATATAATAATATCATAGCTTTTATTAGCTACAATAATTGGGAACCTCAGACACAATTAGAGCGGTTATGAGGTGAATCTGATTTATCAAATTATGCAGATGAATCAGGAGGATCAAAAGATCTATCAATGGAAGTAATCTATCAGAATTGATGGTTTTCTCAAAGGGTTTATTTTCAAGTCAACCATCAAAATCTAACAGGGGGTGATGTAATGATCAAGTTCATCTTTATCATTTCATTCTGACTCAGATTCAGATATTCCTAATCTGAGTCAGATCACTTTGTTATGCTTTTGGTTCAGTCACTTTGGGCACTGGGTTGTGCCTCACCTGAGTTGTAGATTAGGCTCACACAAGCCTAATCTACAACTCAGGTGAGGCCCCCAAAGGGCTGCCTTTATAAGGTGTACCTGCCTATTCCAAAGTTCACTTCAGAATTCTATAGCTTTTTCCCTTAGCATTCTTTACCTGGGGGAGCATTGGTGGCGATGGCTCCCAGATGAGCTCCAGTCAGTGGGCCCCTTTTTTATGTCCAAAAATAAAAATAAAGATTGTTTTGGAGTTTGCATACCTTGCATACATATAGTCTTTTCTGGGTGCTTGGTTACAAGGATCTATTTTGAGGGGTGGGGCGGGCCAACTCCTCCAGAGGACTTTGCTTAACCAACCAGTATCATGGGATTGATGGTCTTGTTGGGTGCCAAGAGTACCTCTCTTAACATTGTTGGCCACTTTGGCTGCTTGTCGGTGCACCAAAAGAATTATTTAAATAAACAGTGGTCAGTACTGGGGGTTTTCCAGTCTGTGACATTATTCTGAAGACATTGTGCGCTGAACGCCTCCAATCCCCAGCTTGGTTGACCTCTTTGGTCACTTGTCCCAGTTGTTGAGGAACAAGCACTGGTGGGAGCCAGTGACTGATGGTCAACCCTGGACTTAAAGTGACCATCAGTTAATTTTCTTTGTGGGGCCTTCCACTCACCAGTGATTTGGTGGCACCAAGGGGACCTATCCCAGCAGGGCTCCCTCACTCACGGATGGTTCACCTGGAAAGGGGCTGGATGCCCAGCCACGCTGCACTGTGCATCCCTCTCGCGCTTCTGTTGGGGAAAGAGCCTTCCTGGTTGGGATGGGAAAGACAATCGCCAACAAGAGTCCAGGAGGGGTGCAAAGCAGCCAAGTGCTGGGCGTGCATCCTTGGGCTGGTTGGGCTGATTCCAGCATCCCAGTCCTGATTTGATCTCTCCATCTGTGTTTCCTCAAGGGACCTGGAGTGCATCCAGGCTAATTTTCCAGGGGCTCAAGGTAACTCACCCAGGAAGCCCTCATCATGGCAGTCTTCCACTGTGGGGCCCCTCTTTGGGGAGGGGCCCTACTCTAGCAGGGGGTGATGTAATGATCAAGGTTGTCTCAATCATTGCATTCTGACTCAAATTTAAATTTTTCAAATCTGAGTCAGATCGCTTTATAAAATGCTTTTGGTTAGGTCATTTTGGGCACTGGGTTGTGCCTCACCTGAGTTGTAGATTAGGCTTTTGAAAGCCTAATTAATAACTGGGGTGAGTCCCCCAAAGGGCTGCCTTTATATGGCACGCCTGCCCATTCTGAAGTTCACTTTGGAATTCTCTAGATTTTTCCCCTAGCATTCCCTACCTGAAAAGAATTGGTGGCGATGGCTCTCCAGACGAGCTATGGATGGCAAAGCCTTTTTATGTCCAGAATAAAAAAATAAAGGTTGGTTTGGGGTTAGCTACCTCGCCTACCTGTGGGCCTTTTACCCTGCTGGGGAGCTTTTTCAAGAGGGTTGGGGAGTTCCAACTTCTCCAGAGGAATTTTCATAAACAACCAGTGATAGGGGATTGTTGGGCTTGTTGGGTGCCGAGAGTACCTCTCCCAACATGGTTGGCCAGTTTGGTTGCTTGTCAGTGCACCAAATGAATTATTTAAATATATGGCAGTCAGAACTGGGGTTTTTCCTGTCCATGACACTGAGCACATCAGAACTCTAATTTCTGCAGACAATAGAAAGGCAAGTCTAAACCTTTTTCAATATAGCTATAGTTAGCACGCCAACTTCAGCCCAATTAACTTTAGATTCCAACTTGCTGATCAGGAGATTTACTTTGCGCAGATTAGGCACCAGAAAACCTTTGCTAATATCACAACAATTCTCACTAGGCGACCCTCCTCAGATGCTGCCCCTTGATGTATTGATTTCTTAGTTAACTTGTTTGCACTCTTGGCAAACTTCTTGACAAACTTTGACATCATTTAACTACGTTGGATTTTGTGACTCAATGGGAACCTTTACAACCTCTTCCTTGGCATTATCAGCACTAAGGCTTCCTTGACAGAGTTTCTTCTTTAAAACAGATTAATCCCAGCCTGGATATTGGCGATTACTGTATATTGGTTGATCCCAGACTAGATACCAGTAAATACAAACTTGATATAACACAAGTTAAAACAAGAAGTATAAACTCAAGCTTCTATAGAAATGAGTTATGAAAATAAAAAGTGAAGTCTTATATAATTCAGGGGAAATCAAGATATAAATAAACTTAATATTATAAAATAGGGGAAATTTAGGGGCTTGATAGAGGATTTTTTCAGGTCCTCTAGTCAGAAAGCGTCTGAATGATGCTTTAGATTGTCCACTCATTTGTTATAGTTCTTGTAAGTGCAAGATTCTTCTTTCTGTGATTATCCCTGAACCTGGGTGTTTAGGGGCCTTTGCGCTTGGTCCTGCCTCTGGGATTTGGCTCATTGTAGTTTTTTGATATTGGTTGATTGCCAAATCTGGCATTATTCATATTGACATCAGGTTTGAGTGGTGGCGCTCCTACAAGATGCCTTGCATTGTGCTTCAAGTCACTTGGGAATTTGTGACTGCCCGATTTGATGATATGCTCATTAAATAATTTGATACTGTCACTGGCATAATTTTTTTGCTCATTGGGCATCATCAGTGTAATTCAAATTATTTTTCCCCCAAAGGTATAAAAGGGGTAAATTTTATATAATTTTTTGGGCAGCGTCATCATCCTCATTTAATAAATCTGCTATTTCAGCAGATCAAAAATTATTTTGCACTATGTCATCATTAGTCTCAAAATTTCTTAACTCCTTGGTGCTTGTAAAAGGGACTTTTTAATCCCTATCTATGATGTCCTGTGTCAGAATTCCTACCCAAATTAAATATTTTCATGAGTCAGAGGATGGGAATTAAACCCAATCCTCAGAAATAGAATAAACCATTAATGAGGATAATCTCTGATAAAATTACATCCCTCTAGATATTGGGGACAATCCCTGATTTATTTCAAGCCCTTTTATTGTGGGTCAAACCTGATCTATAGAGCAATCAAATTACATTTGGCAAGAAATGAACAACCTGCCACCAAATCCCCATTTAAAAATAATAATAGAGCTTAGCTTGTTATGCATGGAGATTAACCAAAAATATTCCCATATAATGATGTTTCTATGCAATAAACTTTACACTCTTTTGCCATTTAAGCTAAATTGGCCTACTTTATTTATTTTAGGACAAACTAATAGTTATACTTATGACTCCAGGAACCTTAACCTGAGGAAAGACTTTTGGCCAAGAAAAGCAAAAAATGTATAATCCAGCACCAGAAACTCTGGGTATCCTGGCCTTAAAAATGAAGGGACAGGTGGTCTAAAACCCCTTAGTCCTGAAAAAACTGGTGCTCCTTTCCAGGTTAACCCTGAGTTCACAGTGCAACTATTACTACAATGAGCAATAACAATTCAGCGTCAAGAACCTTTTTTTCGCTTGATATTACTTTTGAGCAAAATTATATAAAAATTTAATTTTACCACCGCCATCTGGCCACATCCATTTCCTGTTAGTGTCCTTGGATCCACCTCCTGCTGCTCCAGTGTGGGGTAGCAGTGCTACACTGCCTAGAATTTTCTGCCCTGCAGGCAAGCATGTTTGCTTCGGCTCAAACAGCTTGCCAACCTCTACTGACCGTTTTAACACCCCACAGGACTTACCACTCCACCTTTCATGCATCCAACCTTCTTGCCCCCATACTCTCACCCTACCTTGCTCCACAATCCATTTTTGCCTACATGTTGACTATGGTCATTTATTACTCTATTCTGACAAGGTAATTATCAAACTTACCACTGCTGCATTCACACTGACTGGCTTTATTGATTTCTGCTCATTTAAGGGCTATTTTGACATTGGCTTCCAGATGGAGGAGGACGATGCAGCAGCGACTTCTACTCCCTTTGTTTACAAAAACTCTCCCATACATACTAACTGAACTCGCCTCTCTTCAGACACCACAATGGTGGTGTCCTTTGCGTCCCTCCCTTCCCACCTTTCACCTCATGTTTTATATCATCGATTATTGCAGAGCTTCTGGCTTATGGGACTCAGCCCAACCTAGTCTTCACTGTTCCCTCTGGAGCAGAGCGCCTTGCTGCCCCTTGTGTCACTGCTACCATAATACCACACAACTCTGCCATAGTCCAACAAACCCCCTATTCTTGTATTGCAGCGGCGCCTGAGCACTTTTTTTTGAGCTCATGTAGATAATGTTCGCCAGATTTGTCCACTATGTTTTGGGTTTGACCATATAAAAAGTCCTGCACCTGAGCCATTTCCTCTGATGCGGCTTCTGAGCCCTATTTAGCAGATTTTGAATGGAGCATTTTGTTGCCCCCTCCCAATCAACGTTCTTGTTCAATGGGACAGAGTGGAAAATCGGCCCCCACCAGATCAATCGCTCACATTAACCTACCCAATTACACCCCCGCCAATAAGAGTCAGGCTTGGACCACCATTCTCACCCAAGCATCCCATTTGACTATTATCCACCTGAATTCTTCATCCACTATTCTCATGAACCAAAAATCATGGGATCTATTGGCTGAGGTTGATGAATCAAGTAAAGTTATCATAAGTGAGGAATACAGTGAACCACTTAACCAGTTTGATTATGGTTGGGCTGAATTTTACAGTTTTGATGTTGACAAAACCCTATCCACCAAACGATTCACTCCTAAACCTAATGTTTTCCCCTACCAAAGTGACCACCAGCTAGCCTTAGCAGTGGTGGCCTCACCCCACTTCCCAAACCTCAGCAAAGCAGTGGTACATTCAGTTTCTCAATTTTATGAAGGGCTGATCACACTCACCTTCCCCCTGATTTCCCTGAAGCAGCATGAGGCGAAATTACCAATTTGTTTATTGAAGCTGAAGCCACTGTCATGCAAGTTGTGAAAAAAACATATTTTGACCCATCTGCAAAAATCACTCACCAAAGTATATCCAATTTTGCCCAACTCCCCGATGCCCATATTCAAGCTGAACATCACCTATAGAAATTTGTTGAAGCTGTATTCCAAGCTGATCTTGAAAAAGAAAATTTATTATTCACCAACATCCACTCACGCCATGCTGATGCCCCAATGCCCTGGCTCTACGCTTTTGTTTGTTTCTTCAACTATAATGATTCTGTCTTGAAGAAAATGCATTTAGAAGAGTTGCCTGACCCCCCTCACCCTCTGCCATGGTAGGTTAGCGGTATTCCGCTCCCCACCTGGTTGAAGATTTTGTTTTGGTTTTATTGTTCCTTTTGTTTGTTTGTTCAGTTCTTTTGCTCATTGAGTATCAGTAATGTAAATCCCCTGGTCAGCGTACCTCAAATAAATTTAAATCTAAAATACCAATTCGGCGTCAGATCCTTATCTGGATCAGGAATGCCTTAATCTCTTGTCAAAATTAGCCACTATGTTTCGTGGGATAGAGCAAAGGCTTCTCACCCTTGAGCAACACCAACTTGAACTTCATGATGCAACTACTGCGCTTAACAGCAAAATTTGGCAGTCAACCCCGCTTGTTGCCACCAAATTGACCCTTTGTGCCGCCCATGATTGGGTAGACTCAATGATTAAATGTATTAACGCCTTACAAAATCAAGTGGATGCCTTTACTCTTACAATCTTCCAGCTATATAAGTTCCTCTTTAGGTGAAAATATTCCCCCAGTGTCAGTTCACGTCATTCAACCATTAACCTCCCCAGCAGCACGTTTAAACCGTCATTTAAAGAGAAGTACGTCCCAGGTAAAGGGTTTATTTTATTTTTCCTAAATTGTTATGAAAGTGCTATGGAGAAGCCACTGACACCCAACGGGTCAAGCACCTAACTAACTTCCTTTGTCGTGTAGATCAAGACATTATGGTACCTCATCTGATGCATTTCAAGAATTGAGTTGAGCTGAGACTGCCTTGCTTTGGGAATTAGGGAGCGACCTAACTTTTTTGAACCAAAAGTAAACTTTTATGAGCATAAGTCTTAATTGGGGAGAAACTATCATTGAGTTCGCTCACCATTTTTACCTTAAAGATCAAACTTTGGTTGCCAGAAAACGTCTTACTTAAGATGACACTATCACTGCATCATTTTTGGCATCTAAAAATATACCTAACATTCTACTTTGTCTTAAAGCGGTGAAGTCTAAATGGACGTCTCTCCTTCATATCAATGAAGCCATTTTGGGAATTCCAACCAATCTACTCAACCCACTGGGCCCCCTCATTTAATAACAATAAGCCTCAAAGCCAAGTGTTAGCAGTTACCCCTCCTAATTCGCCTTCCCCCAAATTATTTTGCACTTTTTGCAAGAGGAACAATTATACTGTAGACACTTGTAACATCTTCCAATCTAGGTTGGAAAAAGATCATTCAGTATAGATCAGGAGGCTCCCTATGCTGATGACAATCATGTGCCTCAGGACCCTTGTACTAACTCTAGTTCCATGCCCAGCACCTCAGGATACTTTGTGTTAGCAGCGCCTGCAGAAGTTGACGTACCCCTTTCTATCTAAGGAAATAATGATCTTCAGCTTTCCTATTTTTATGTTGGTCAGTTACCCAAACAAATATTGGAGGTCAGTGTAAGTCCAGGGGAACGTCCCCTTTGCGTGGATTAGGTTATTTTCTCATTTTCCAAATAATAAGGGTCCAAAGAGGGTGGCTATACCCCTCGTCACCCAGGGCGACCTCGCCCATGTGGTAGATGAGCGCTGGGTAACAGAACTCCCTCTGAAGATTCCTCTTTCAGTTCCTGCACTTGCCTCTGCTAAACTAGTTCGCCAAATTGAGAAAATCTGTGCTGAAATCATAAATAACCATCTTACCCATGAGTGGGAGGGACTTTATAAAACTGATGGTGCCAAATCCTCAGAAGCAAAGCTGATATATCCGAAATTAATGGGAATAAAGCCTAACAAGCAAAAAACTAATAGTCATAAAGGGATAAGTATTAAATAATTGGTCAAAATCGCTGATTGCATTGAGCCATTGAGCAGTACGATTGCTGACGCCAAACTTCCCTCAAAATCGTTAGGGACTATCCACAATGAGCAGGTATCACTATTGAAGGACTGTCACTAATGGTTTGAAACCTCCATCTCAAAAATTGAGATTTGTGCTCAATGGAACCCATTTGGCCTAATGAACGCCCCAGCGAACGGGCAAAGGTGGGTTGGCCAAATTGACCCGTTTCTGACCTGTTGGGAACATCCCTATATAGGGTGGCCCTAGGGGATTCCCATTGCCCATTGGGCCAGACGCCGTCACACTAACTGATGTAAACAAAGTAGAGCCTCAGGTTAGGCGTTTGTGGATGAACTGATAGTGACTCAGCCTGCCACTGAATCCTTTGATGTTGGTTCAGATTAGTATCATTTCTTCCATTCCCCAAAAATTTGTCAGCTCAGGTCAAATTTGAGGGCCCCAATCCCTGCTTTGACAAGCTGACACTAATTAAACACTATTAATCAGTTGCGTCACACTTCAAAAAATTGTTAGTTGATTCTTAACTTTTACTTTCAGTACAATTTCCGCTAGTACCCAATCTTTTATTTTACTTCAATTCTTCTTGCTGAAGTCCTGATGGCACTAACTTGGTGGCCCATTGGCCCCAATACTGGATGGTCTATACCAATCCTGATGATCACAATTGTTCCCACCATAGTCAACTGGATCCACCATGCAAGAAATTTCTGGGAATTTAATCCTATTATTGAAGATATCCGCTATCAGGATATCAAATTCCTATGGCCTTACATATCGCACCTTCAAGCAAGTATCCTCCCCTTGCCTCTGCTTTAGTGATGATCCATTTCACTGGAGATCTTAAAGTAGTTAATCTAGTAGTTCAACCCCTGCAGCAAGACCTGAAGGGTCTGGAGTTGCATCTGTTTGGCTCATTGCCAAGTTTCTTTTCACGCTCATCATACATCAACAAGTCATTGTTGCCCAATTTCCTGCACCATACAATGTTGTTTGAGTGGCAATACTATTGACATTCGGCTTGCTTTTTGGGTGCTTACGCATTCTGACTGATAGGCCGGTCTAAACTTCTTATGCCGTTTTCCTGACAGTCAGCTCCTCTATGGAAAGACAAGTGCTGACAGATTAAACCTTTAAAAGCATTGAACAGCCCCAAGCTTGATCGTGGCAAAATCCTCCACTTGCTTTACTACAACTCCATCACAAAAGCTTATTAGCCAATAATTCTCAGTTTGTCTCTTTGGTGATTTGAATAGATGTATTCGTTCATAAGGTTAAAGTCTTGGTAATAGTTGATACTGGCTCACCAGTTAACGTTATATCTTCCCAACTTATCAAGTAAATAAATATGGCTCCAGACTTGATTTACAACGCTGAGTATGGTACAGCTGGTAATTGGACAACTAAAGCAATTGGGGCATATTCCACCTTATCTCTTTAATTAAGAAAGCTTATAATTACTGCCCCCACTATTATGTTAGAAAAGGATAATTCTAAGTTGCTTATTGAAGTCCAACTAAGGTGGGAGTTCAATTGCATCATCAACCATAAAGATAAGTTTTTTTCATTATTAGGGTATCAGATCCCGTTCTCATTTGAACTCCCAGTCAAGAGTAAAGGAACCCCAAAAATTAACCTTTCTCCTTGAATATCCGTCATGCATTTGTAAAGTCAAATACAAAGTCTTAGAGAAAAACCAAGCTACCCTTTGAGTCTGTGGAGCCAAGGATGGTATTCCTCTGTATGCCACATCCCATTACAATAATTTCTGGCTCACAAGTGATTGCGGATATGGGGATCAATATTTTCATCCCTTATAATCAAGCTTTGGAGCTAAGTGGACACCAAAACCTTTCAATTAAAAGAAGCGTTGACCTGTCTGGGGATTTTGGATCCTGCCTATGGGAAATCTATCTCTATCCTGTTAGGGAATATAAAAAACCAAACCATACAAGTCCCTTGTCATGCTCCTATTGCTTATGTAAAATTGTGTTTCATTAAGTATATTGGCAACGTGAGTTGTTTTGGCTCCTTACAAGATTTAAGGATTTGATCCTCTACCCACAATAGCTCTGGTTAAAAGTAGAATTAGAGGCAGTCTCACCCCCAATAAATGCCAGAACGTCAAAGACCTCCTCAAGGAGTATGGCGATATTTTTCCTTGGGACCACGTGACTATAGGAAAATGTCCAGGGTAATTCACCAAATTGAGATCAAGGATCATCTCCATTTAAATCTCAGCCATATAGGAAATCCTTGTTGAGGAAGCTCTAGTGACCTTAGAGTTACAGCAACTGTTGGAGTCTGGGTTACTTTTGCCTTCTAAAAGCCCATGGGCTTCCTTGCTCCTATTAATTTGGAAGAAGGATGTTGGCCACCATTTTGTCATGGATTGTCTTCACCTCAATTCAATCACACAAAAAGATAGCTATACATTACCGCGTATATATTCCTTATGCTTGATGTCAGATTCTCACTATGTTTTAGCTATGGATCTTGACAGTGATACTGGCAAGCCAATTTGTCACCAGAGGATTGTGAAAGATGTGTCACATTTAAATTGAAGGACTATTCAAGCTTTCTCAAATGCCGCAGGGATTATGTAACGTCCCTGTTACCTTCCAACGCACCATGGATGGTCTTTTAGGTGACTTAAAACTTTTGTGTATTCTAGTTTATCTCAACAATATTACCATTTTTTGAGAACTTTTTACAAGCACATAGATCATCTCAGTAAAGATTTACAGCAGTTACGGCAAGCCTCGTTAAAACCAAAGCCATCAAAATGCTCCTTCTTTCAGAGAGAAATGGATTTTTTGTGCCATAAAGTAGTTAAAGCCGGAATATCCCCAATTGATGATACGGTTATGGCCATTTCTATATTTCCCCCCAAATCCCTATGAGACGTACAGGTTTTGGGGATGGTGGGATATTATTGCATGTTTATACCCCATTTTTCTGACACCTCTGAACCTCTAGTATGTCTATTGAAGAAGGGTGTATCCTTCCAATGGAAAGAAGAGCAACAGCAGGCCTTTGACATGATTTGCACAGCACTCTCCTATTCACTAGTAAATATACATCCTAACTTTGACAACCCTTTCTACTTTTTACTGATGATAGCAATATAGCTATTGGAGCTATATTGTTTCAATATGATAAACCTTAGTGGACTATCCAATCACCTTATAGCAAGATTTAAACCAAAGCCAACTTCAACTATAATGTTACAGAACGCAATGCTTGGCAGCCTTACTTGCAATTAATCATATCTGACCCTAACTATATGAGAATCACTTTCCTTTTATTACTGATCATGCTTCCTTGCAATGGATACAGCAAATGAAGGATCATGTTGGGAGGTTAGCCCGATGGGCGTTAAAACTTCAAAATTACAATTTTTCCATTATTTATTGACCAGGGCCCATCCACCAAAATGCAGATTGCTTATCCAGGCTCCTCAAATTAACTCTAACTGACCCTGAGGATGATTGACTCTATGACCTCTTAACCCAATTGTATTTATGGAAAGATGAATCCTCATCCCTTAAAAGAATCAACAAAAAGTTGGAGAACCTCCAAGTTAAAAATGGTAAACTGTAAAACATTTATCTCAAAAATGGTTGTCCTAAATACGACCCTCAGCTCAGACCAGCATCATAACAGATGGACATTGGTAAGTAGGACACAGGGGAAATCAGAAAACTTACCAGTGGCTCAAGGTTCAATGTAACTGGGAAGGAATGCTTGTTTCTATCCAAGAGGTATTGGAGTCCTGCCTGGTATGTAAAAGTCAAACTGGACCTTATCCCCTGATTGCAACATCCAGTGGTTCCACCCTGTGAACCCTTCCATACTATTAGTATTGGTGTTGTGGGACCTCTCCCTCAAACCTCTAATGATCATCAGTTCCTCCTCCTAATAGTCATCATATAACTAAGTGGATCAAAGCTGTATCACTACCCTCTGTTTCAGAAAAAGCTACTGCCATGTTTTTATATAAATTAGATTATCTCCCAGCATGGGCGTTATAACATTTTATTAAATTTTGGGCAAAACTTCTGATTGTTTCTGGTAAAAGACTTACCTGAACTGATGGGATTTACTCAGGCTGTTCCATTCCTACCATCCTGCAACCAATAGAATGATAGAGTGGGCAGATGGTACTCTGACTAAAACCTTCCAAAAATGACTATGACTGACCTCTTCATTGGCCTAAATATTCTCCTAATGCAATTCTGGACTATAGAACCAGCTATCATCAAATAATTAAGATATTTCTCTTCCAAGCGTTGTATGGAAGAAATCTCCAGCTGCCTTATCAAGTGCAGTCTATACTCAACCAAGCCTCCCCCAAAGCCCCTGAAGTCACTATGTAAAGTATTGCCAAAGAAATTATCTAACTTTATGCCCTGGCTTCCAAGAACTTATCTGCTACCACTAGTAGAGAAAAAAGTTGATTTAATGAAAAACATGAACCTCTGCACGCCTTCCAACAGGTGACCTAGTCCTTTTCTACCATCATCAGCTGGGAGGTCGTGATAACAAATTAGGGCACCAACTGGTCAAAGCCCTACAAAGTCATTTTAAGTGGGGCAACAAACACTCAATTGTAGAGGTTGTTCAGGATACCATATTAAATGGCATATATAGTCATTTTCTCCATCCGTTTTCCACCCTACGTCAAGGTCTAAAAGGGGCGTTGTTGTGATTCCTACACAAATCAAAGAACTGCATGAGTCAGAGGACCGGAATCAAACATAATCTTCTGAAATAGTCAAACCCATTATTGGGGATAATCCCCAACGAAATTCCGGCCCTCTAGATATTGGGGACAATCCCAGACTAATTTCAAGCCCTATTATTGTGGGTCAAACCTGATCTATAGAGCAATCAAATTACATTTGGCAAGAAATGAACAACCTGCCATCAAATCCCCATTTAAAAAATAAGAATAGAGCTTAGCTTGTTATGCATGGAGATTAACCAAAAATATTCCCATATAATGATGTTTCTATGCAATAAACTTTACACTCTTTCACCATTTATGTTAAATTGGCCTACGCTATTTATTTAGGGAAAAACTAATAGTTAGGATTTAAGACTCCAAGAACTTTAACCTGAGGAAAGACTTTTGGCCAAGGAAAGAAAAAACGTATATCCAGCACCAGAAACTCTGGGTATCCTGGCCTTAAAAAATTAAAGGGACAGGTGGTCTAAAACCCCTTAGTCCTGACAGCCTGGTCACCAGTACCGCCACCAATTTGGGTGTTTGTTGTTCATAGTAATTCCAATTGTCGAGTGATGACTAGGAGCATCACTTGCAGGCTCACCTGCAGCACTCCCCCATCCAAAATGAGACCTGGAAAATGCTTGAAGGTGTTGAGCATTAACTCTATTAAAAACATTTTATTTTCATCATTTCATATTGAGTATTCCGCTCTTACTTGGTTAAGATGGTTGAAGGCCCAGTTTAAATGGCCTGAAGTTTCTCTGATTGTGTTCCTCTCAAGTGGTAGTATAAAATTATGTCTTCAATACTGAATTTAGGCAAACTGGTTCTTCTATGACTCTCCTTTTGGGCTAGGAGGGAGGATAGACACTTGTTTCCTAAATCTTCTAACTGAAATTTGATTAATCTTCAGCCAACTCCAGTTGATAGCTTCTGAGGGGTAGAGTTTTTGACCTGTTGATATGATGGGTTCCAGGAGGGTAGACAGCGCAGCCTCACGCCCATACAGGGCTTTAAAGGGGGACATTCCAATCACATGGTGGTGGCTTAACTGGGAAGCCAGCAGCGCTGATTAAAGCAATTGGTCCCAATTTGACTCATAGTTTAAAGCCATCTTATTTAGAATTCCTCCTAGGTTCCCATTGACTCATTTGACACTTCCATTGGATGATGGATTGTAGGGGGTAGTGAACTGCTGTTTCACCCCTACCAAATTCATCAGTTTCCTCGAAACATCCAAGATGAAGTTTTTCCATTGTCCAACAAAAGTTTGATGGCATTTATGCCTTGTAATCACCTGATTGCACAAGAAATGAGCAATGGAGTTTGATGTATACATCTTGACCGCTGATGCTTCTACCCATTTAGTAAAGTAGTCAATTGCCACCAGGATAAACTTGACGCCGCTGGAAGCTATTGGTAATGGTCTCACCACATTAAGAGAGACATTGCTGAACTTTGTAGTGAGTGAAATAGGCATAAACTTGAATCTCTTTTTCCAGCGGGCAAAAACTGGAACAAGGTACATACAACTCCAATGCTTGGCGTACTTTGTCAGACATGCATTCCCAGTAAAACCTCTCCTTGAGGTAAGCCAATGTCTTCTGAAATATTCCATGGCCCACATGTTTGTGAGCCTCCATCACTATCTCCATTCAATCACTGGTCCAGATGTAAGGATACCATTTGTCTTGAACTTTCTTTTGCATATTTACATTGACATGCTGGGTATCTTTTTAAAATCTGCATAGGACGCTGTTGAAAAATTACAAGTCTAATATTGTACTAAGGGTGATTTGGGTTTTGATATGAATAACATTGGCCAAAAAACCCTGGTAAATTCTAAGTGGAATTCTGCGAATTGGGGTAATACTATTGCCCCCAATCCTTGGCCAAATCGCCTTATGCCTAGTAGCAGGGTAACGCCAAACCTGCGGAAAAATTGGGGGAGTTGTTCCAAGGGTCCTCTCAGTCCCCTCTCTAACTTAATCCAAACACCTACCCTGCGACCACCCCCTTTTATAGCCTTGGAGGGGGTTTCATCAGATGCAAATATTTCCTCGTCAAATGATTGGGTGAAATATATTTAATCCTTGTCTCAAGGAAAATCTTACCTGCTATTGACCCTCCATTGGTCATTCCATCAAAGTGAGGGAGTCTTGAGAGCCACAATAGGCAAATATTTAATATTCCCTAATATGGCTATTCCTAGCCTAATCCAAAATTTGTGCCCCAATTAACTTTGAGCCTTGATACTTTTAAATACTAAGCATTTATATCTTGAAAAGTTTTATTTCTTACCATCTAGTACTAAAAAAAAAAGTTTTATTTCTTAACCACTCAGGTATTACTAATAAAAACTTTATAAAATCACTTCTATTATAATTAAAGTATTCATATTTTACTTTATAAGTGGTTGATAACCCTTTTCTAAATATCCTGCAGTAGAGAACTAACTTCTTCTGCAAATATTGTTGTAATCCAGGTGTGTAAACGCACCAGCAAGCAAAAGAAAAGCCTGAATTATAACAAGTGGTGCTCACTACAGGTGGTAGTACACCACAAAACACTATTAAAATGGAGGGTGTTAGGGCGAATAACCCTCTCAACCTCCCTGTGGCTTCCAAACCCTGGGTAGATGCTTTAGCACAGAAGCTAGCCAGTGCACTGTCTTGGCTTAAAGCACTTGAACATCGCGTTTGCCAAGCCTCTCATGAGGCTGCCCCAATTATATCCAGATCTCCATTCAGAGACAAATTTACCCCAGGAGAGGGTAGCATCACTTCAGTCCTCTTTACCTAAGAGGCTGTTATGAATGGGACAACTGAACCCAAAAAATAAAAAATACCTCCACTGCCTCAGCTGCTCCGCCCAAGATGTGATGGTACCTTATATGGCCACCCTTAAAACTTGGGCCAAGGTAAAAAAATGCGCTCATTGAGGAATTTGGATCCACATAGAGCTTGCATAGGAAAAAATAGGCGTTTACGTCCATAATTCTACTTGAGGGGGAATCAGTTGCCACCTTTGTTAACTGGTTTTACAGTGCGGCCCAGCCTCTCCTGCTTGCTAATATGCTACCTTTGGATGATTCAATTGTTGCCATTCTGGCTGGATTAGCCTCTTACTCTTCCTTAGCCCAATACATTATCTCAGTAAGCGTTCCCTAGGAATTTTGGGATATAAAAGAGATATTATTAGAGGTTTCTGATCTCCATGAAGCTACGCCTACCCAAGAAATCATATTGATCCCTCAGGTGCTGACTACCTGTTGGGATTTATAAAATTTGGAAAGGCCTTAGTGAGAGTCAAACTCCAGCTGCTCCGTAGAAGCAGATATTTTAAAAGCATTACCACAAAGGATAATAAAATCCTAAATGAGAGAAAGGAAACTCTACTTCCAGAAGGACCCACCAATCTTTCTAGCAGAGGCACCAAGTTAGCTAATAAAGATCTTGCCATTTGGAGGTCCCCAGAATCAACAGCATTAGCTAAAGAGATTCAGATTTAAAGAAACCTACGTCACCTGACACATCCGTAAAGAGATCACCTAACCCTACTCATTCCCAATTATCACACAAAGTTCCTCTTAGGTGAACCAGAATATCTTGGCAGCCTATAAATATCTCTATATTTGATTATAAAATATCCATCAATCTCCTAGTATACTTACTAGCGTTTATTCTGTCTGTTTTACAGAAGACTTTGCCTGTTCAAAATGAACATAGTTTTCTCAACAACGAACTTCCATTGAGAGATTGACTCAGGGAACCTGGACCCCAAGAAATTCCACTTGACTCAAGTTCACCTATAATCAAACAGCCTTTGAAAGCCCTGACCTTCAGAGAGGACAATAAAGTCCTACACTACCCTTCCAAAGACAGTTACCATGGGGCGTCCCAAACTAGACTGCCCTACTCCATTAGAGGTTAAAGGGCGTAGGAGTGAGAAAGTCGGGCTCTCTCCTCAGCTGCATCCCAAGTCTGCCCTATAAAACCAGTTTAGTTCTCATCACACCCCACAATTTCTCTTAAGGGGTCCATCACTATGGCTACACCCTCTCATCCCTCTGAGCCATCCTCTAGAACCACGGTCACACCTCTTACCCTGCATTAAAAGAATCTTCTCCTCAAGTGGCCCCAAAAGTTGGTGCTGCTATGATGATCTCTCCAAAAGACAAAAGGGTAGATGAGCGCCAAAAGACCCTCCCCTGTGAGGAGAACAAGCCAGTTTCTTGGCCCCCTCTTAGCAACTCGTTGAGGTGCATTAACAATCCCTCTGATGAAAAGTATGAAGGGGTGGTAAAGAAGTGGGCTATTATGTCCTGGGAGCCCCAATGGAAGTTCAGATACTGGATAGGTTGAGTCCTGAAAGAATAGATATGGCTATTATACTATAAAAGACCTATCTCCAACAGTTGTTGAGGTGTTCAGAGGTAATTGCTACTGCTAGTGATGCTGACCAGCTTATTAGTATAATGATTCGATCTACCCAGCAGGGCCATACCTTCAATCTAAAAAAGATAAATACCCTGCGATCGCTCAATGCCTTGTCTCCTCACTCCATTTGAAGGAGGTTCTCACCAACCCTCTACTTTTACTAGCAATATACCCAAGGTAGAGATTGTCATCAATAAAGTGTGAGCTCTAGCCATCCTGGATACAGGTGCTCCAGTAAACGTGGTCTCTTAAAAGCTCATCAATAAAAATTAAGTTGGCGCCCATCCTGGACTATTTGCAAGAGTTTGGAACTGTGGGCCCAACAACACACAAGCTATTGGAGCTTATCTTCTCTACCCATAAATATTGGAAAGCTCCTCCTGTCTGCCCCTGCTGGCATTAGAAAATAATGCATACAACCTGCTCAAAGGCACCCAATACATGATTGAGTATGACGGAATTATAGACATGGAACAGGGGGTTCTCTCCTTTTCCAAATATGAGGCTCCTTAGTCTTTACAAACAGATCCTAAGAAGAAAGAAGTCTCAAGCTTAGTTGAGTATCCTTCTTCCACCCTCACTATTACTTATACCATGTTAAGAAAAAACACAAAAAAGCTGCTTGACTCCGTGGATGCTTCAGAGGGCCTTCCATTGTATGCATCAGAGGAGGTAGTAATAAAAGCGGGTGAACAAAAAGTAATAGAGACCAGGGTTACTATACAAATTCCCTGCAACTGCTTACTGCACTTAACAAGCATTGATGGGATAATTCATTTAAACTTTGGTTGTTACCAGGTATCCTAGACCCTGCCTACCAGAGACCTATTAATCTTCTGTTGGGAAATCTTACTAACAAGGATAAGGTTGTAAAAAAGCATCAGGAGGTTGGAAAAGCCAAGCTGATTCCAATCAAGGACATCTGACAAGTCCATCATATTGGTTCTATGTCAGATCTGGGAGTACCTATTGATCAAATGATATGTGCTTTGCCACACGTTCAAATTTCTAAGATTTAACCTCCAAAGAGCTCAAATAAAATCACTCTCTCTTGAAGTCCTATATTTACATCTTCTCCCAATCTGATACTGACTATGGAAATATGAAGGGTTTGATCATATCATTGATGTTGGTGATGCTTGGTGTTGCAATACTTATATGACTGGACAATAAGCTATAAGTTGTTATGGCATATTGGGCTGAATCTACTAAGTCTGAGTATGAGTACAATTAATTTGAGCTCCTTATGATGTGGCGATATTGGGATGGAAAAGTATATTAGGTCACCTCTGAATTGGACGATTAAATTAATGTCAATGAACAACAGGTAATAAGATGTTGATGAATGACAAATAGTGAGTGGATCGCCACTAATTAAGGAGATTGTAAATTTAATACATAGTAACCTCCGCTGGAACCTTAGTGACGCAGTGGAACAAATTATTAAGCAAAGGGTTGGCATCAACTGATGCCAATAAGATATCAGTGAGATGAAAGGATTGAAAGGAGGAGCTTGTTATTAAGAAAGAGAGTGCTGAGCAGTGAGCGTCTGCTTAAAATATTAAAGTTAAATAAAGAAGTGTTGTCAGATTAATAGCTCCCATAATTATATTATATTTATTTTATGTGTATGTTGAGGATTGACAATCTCCATATTGTTCATTCTATTGCTCAGTGGTCTTAAACCTGCATAAAACCCCTTCTTATATCTCAATAATTCCACTAACTTTATAACAGGGGTGCCTCCTACAGGGGGGCCATTGATTAATTATAAAGAAATAAAAACTTCAGTTGTCAACCATGGCACATCAGGCTTGCTTTACTAGAGAGGATCTTCACGATAAACTGCACTAGTTGAATATGCAGAACTCAAACTTGCCTCGGACACTGTTCTCAAAAGGCAGGATGAGCTTCTTCAGGTGGCTTGTAGAGATAAGCTGCCTCAGTTTGATCACAATGGAATATTCATGGGCTCTTTAAGCGACTTGAGTTTGCAATGGAAGGAGCTTCACAATGGCAGAGAGCGAAATTGTTAATATCCACCTTGGATGTCAGAAGCGCTGACCAATTTACTCTTTACTTTAAAACAGTTCCGTTACATTTCAGGAAGTGAAGGATATGGTGCTGCGGTTGTTTGAGGGTACTGTGAAGATGGCGCAGCAGAAGGCAGACTTCTTGACCATTGGGTTCCAGAGTTATGAGACCCTCACCGCATTTGCTTATTGAATCAAGGCGGAAGCTCACATGTTAATTAGTGAGGGGACTTTTTCTGAATCTGATGTGTGCATTACCATGACCTCCGCAGTAAAGCCATACTATGAGCTTTACAATTTCATGGCTCTGTATTTAGAGGACGATGTATCCTTGCTTAGACTCATTCACATTTTGTGACATCTATCCGCTACCTTTCCTCCACCCAATACAGAGCGGAAATATTACTGCATCTGTTACTAAACTTTTTTATTTGTAGAAATTATCATTCCCTGTTCAGAGTCCAAGTAATCCCTAGCCTTATTATCACTATGGGCCTTGCCCTCAACTGAGTTGACATCAGCAGTTCATCTATTGGGTTGGGCCTGTTTACGCTGATCAACACCAGTCCAACTTTTGGAGTAAACCATGTTACAACAATCAAGGACGCAGGCCCTATGGGGTCAATTGTTATGAATGCGGTTAGTTAGTGCATCTGGAACGAGGTTGCCTCAGCTGTTAGGTCATCACATACATCAGGATCAGTACTTCAGGGAAAAATCAGAGTGGAGTAGAGAAGAGACCCTCTACCTCCGCTATTACAACTCAAATATGTCCCATCTGAAACTATCCATGTACCTGAAGCGGAAGTCTCTCAATATGACGACACATACCTATATCAGCAGCCAGTTGGAGGGATATATGTATCAACACAATTGTAAACAAATGACACGGAAGAAGATGGACCCCAGGAGCAACCAAAGCCTTATGCCTGTCAAATGTTAGACCAAATTTCTACAGAGGAGCTGGATCCGTCCTCTGATGCGCCTCTTTTAGAAGGGGTGAACGCTGACCTCTCTGTGGATGCTATTGTTAAAGAGTACCCTAAAGTTGGAGAGGGTATCATGGGCTTTTTGGTGAGAAGTGATCCATAAAATTTACACGTTTTAAGCAATAAGAATTCATCCTAGTCTGAGTGTACGTACTGTAGCATTGTTGTAGCCAAAACATGAGTCTCTATGATAATAGATACAGGTGCCAGTCAACACAGTTTCCATGATGCTGGTGGCTAAGTTGATATTAAAGCCATATTTAGAACACCAGATGGTGTATGGGACCTCTAGAGAGAATATCAAAATTTCTGAGATAGTGTACAGCGCGCTTCCATTACGGTTTGGGTCAATTGTTGTGGTAGCCCCAGCAATAGTGTTACCAAACAGTAATTAAGGTTTGTTAATTGGATTATCTTTTTACGAACTTTGGTGCTATTGTTAACATGAAAGAGGAAACATTAAAACTTATGGGACAGAGGATCCCAATTATTTTACCTCCAGCGGATTGCCAAAGGATCTGGTGCACAAGGGATATATTAACCTTGCATACAGTGATGGGGTGATTCCAGTTTTTTACCATTAACTGAAGAGTAAGACCCAATGCCTTCCTCAGCATATATACAAATATCAAAGGCTACTTCTTCGCGCTGCTGGCCCTATATCTATTCCTTCTGGACACCAAGTTATAGTGAACACTGAATTGGAGATATAAGTGCTATCTGGACCCTACGGGGAAGTCATTGGGCTATACCAAAAATTGCGGCTTGAGCATCACATGGCTCCAAGCATTATACTCCCAGGACACGGGGAGATCAAGGTTTTGTTAGCAACTTTGCAACATGATAAATGAGAATCCGCCAACATCAAATAGTGGCATATTTACACTTGATCCCTGTTGAAGAGGTCCTCAAAGTTCATGAGTTTGGGTTGCTGGATGAATTTAGTTTACCAATTGATGTACATCCTGGCTTAATGATGGTGGTACTATGCAATGTTTTTAGTTGGGTTGTTGTAAAATTGGCGTTTTTGTTGAGATACGCCATAATCAATATTACGCAGGGTTCAACCCACTGAGCAATAGGACTAATGATATGAGGATCGTTGCCCTTGAAACAACAGAAATAAACGTTATTAATAATATGGAGCACTTTCTTTTCTTTCTCATTGCAATCACTATTACAACCTATTCAATTCAAGACTGAATCTAGTTTGATAATCTCACAGAGGAGATTAGTCTGCGCCCATGTCAGGGAGCAGTTGGGCAAGCAAGGTAAGAGGAGCAGGTGGTAGGCCCGCGGCCTCCAACGTTCAAAAACGCCCCGGAGAATCTGGCGGAATAGACAAAAATCTTAAAAACTGGCGGTCACAATTTCCCCAGAGATACTTGCATGGCAAGCATGATGCAACCAGTACATCAACACGCCACACTCCCAGCCACTATTGTCGGTGGAATCTGGAGTCCATGTGTATCTGGACATCCAAAAAACGGCCTTATGGGAAAAATTTTGTGAAGATGTACACACCTTTTTCCTGACCGCGGTGTACGTCGCACCTCACTCCATGTCACACAGTTGGCTGGACCTAGGTTTCAAAAACAAAGAGGCAGCAGACGAGGCTGCTGCGGTGCATTTAGTGGTTGACCTCCCTGAAAGGCAATGGGTCATCAAAACCAAATGCACCAGATGGACAAAATCAAACCAAATTTTCCTCACGTTTGACTTTTTGCCTACTACGGTAAAACGTGACATTTTGGAACAATACCTGAAAGATGGTCTCACTATATATGGCAAAATACAATCTTTCGAAATGCAACGCTTCATGCTGATGCCACACCTGTGCACCGGCAAAGCCATTGCAGTTCTGACCCCAACTGAGGAGATTGCGAAGGACCTAACCCAGATCCTGCACTCCACTTTTATTGATATCGCAGGGCATACCACCCACCCATTCCAGGTGACTGTGGACAGCGCGCCCCCCCATTTGCACCCACTGTGATGCGTTCAGCCATAAGGCGCACACATGCCCCATCAAGGAGGGCGTCACATTCCAAGAGCACCCCTCGGCGGCCATGGCCAGCGGAGAGGCGCACTATGAACCAACCGCAAGCACCAAGGAGGCTTTCCCGTGGGGAGCACAAGGCTGCTACCTATTGGTAAAGCCTATCTCCCCGCAGGAGCGGAAGAAGGCCAAGCAGGCCCATAGGGCCGCGGCCAAGGAAGTGGCCAAGGCCATTACCGCTATCCCACACTCACAACGCCAGGAGGACATGGAGACCTTCATGGTGGAAACAACTCAGGAATCCATCATCCAATCAGATTGGGAAGTGCATGCTGAGCGGGCCACTCAATCTGAGGATCCAATGGGAGATTCAATGTAACCCAATTGTTGCACCCAAGCTCCAGTTGAAACTGACTTGGGACCTATCCCAACTGAAAATTTTTTTGACCCGCTCGACGGTGCACCAAACTCATCCGCACCGCAAAAAATTTGTCTGCCATCAGGAAAACAAAAGTGAAGGCCAAAGCCAACGCGACTCTTTCCGTAAAAATCAACAAAAACTCCAATAGCGTTGCTGCTAACACTCGCGCTACTGTGAAAGCCCGTGGGGACCTAGAAGAGGCTGGTGGGCCTGGGGGCCCACCCTCACACCTAAGGTGCGATGGGGGAAACCTTCACTCTAAGGACATTGAATATTGCTGGACTCAAGGCCTCCCCATCTCAGGCTAGATTACTGAGTTTTTTACAACAAAATTTACCCGTGGATATCCTGGCCATCCAGGAGTCCCACTGTCCATGAGGTTCCAAGGAAGCTTGGAAAACAATGCTCCTCCCATCCCTATCCTTTTGGTTGAAGCACTGTGGGGTGCTAATTTGGAAAAATAATTTTTTTCAAATTCACATCCTCAGAAACATTCCTAAATGGCTGAGTGCTTGTCGTCACCTTCTCATGGGCTGATGTAGCACATGCACTCATCAACATCTATGCCCCAAATGGTGCACACAAGCATTGGGAATTTTTCTCGTTGGTCAAATCCCTCCCACTACCCCCTGATTCTTTCCTAGTCGGTGACATGAACTGTTGGCTAACCTCACCAACGGACTGGTGGCCTCCCTCACCCCACGCCCCACAGGGTCACATAGAACTACGCATTCTAAAGGCCACCCTTGGGTTAATGGATGCGCTGCCGCAACATGCCCCACTGCTTGAAAACATGATGTGTCCCCACATCCACAACGGCCAATTAAGGTCCATGACCCGCATTGACCTTATTCTAATGCTGGCGAAATTCCAGCCCCACATCTCCCACTTCAAAACAACAAAAATGGAATTATCTGACCACTGACTGGTCTTGATAACCTACTACCTACCAGTCACAGTTGCTAAGGCCCCACATTGGTGCAAAATCCACCCCCGAGCTCGCATCGCCAGGATTTTCCATGTGGGTGGAAGAGGCAACTTTGGCAAAATTGCTTGTTGCACCATTTTGTGTGGACCCCATTTCCACATGGGCAACTTTCAAAGAGGACACCATCCGCCACTATCGCCATCTCTCCTCCAGATGCTCACAAGCTACATTGGTAGTTATCTTGCACGCTCTGGCGGAATTGGCCCACTTGGAGTCCAACATTCCAGCTACAGGATACAGCCCTGCTTGGGGCTGGAAGTGGGCGGAGGCAGCTGCCCACCTCAACACACTCGAAAGGCAACACAAGCATTGGGTTTGTGTCCAATACAGGGCCACACGCATCACTAAAGGTGACAAGTGCACCGCATATTTCTTTAAAATTTTTTTTGCACCATGCCAGAGCGTGGCCTGCACACAGGTGCGAAGATCGGATAATTCCATTGTGGTTGCACCAGCTGAAGTGGCAATCGAAATGCAAAAAATTTTACTCCAAGCTATACCAAGCCAAACTAATTCAGCTGGCCGAAGTGGCAGAATTTCTCAACTGAGCTCATATCTGCACCATTTTCCGATACCCAGAAATAATGAATTTAATTACTCTGAATGAATTATGGACAGCCATTTGTAGTGCGCCAAACCAAAATGCCCAGGCCCAGATGGCATTCCATATGAGTTCTACAAAAAATATTTCAAATATATATCCCCATTGTTGCTCGCCTCACTTAACCAAAGCCTGTTGGAAACGCGCCTCCTACCAGGAGGACATGAGGCCTTTACTGTCACACTCTACAAGAAAGGGGATAAGCTTAACTTAGCCAACTGGCACCCCATTTCTCTAACAAACACAGACACCAAAATTTTAACAAAAATCATGGCTAACCATTTAGGGACTGTAGCATCTGCCACCATCTCCCCAGAACAATTTGGTTTCATCCCCAGAAGGTTGATTTGGGATAACGTGCACTCCGTGGCTAATGCATGTCAGTCCACAGCCTCAGGAGCACTGGTATTCTTGGACCAACAAAAGGCCTATGATAGAGTAAACTGGGAATACCTAAGGGCCTGCCTCCATCAATTCCGCCTACCCCCCGCTTCATCAACTGGGTGATGCTGCTCACGGAATCTGTAACAATGGCGGTGCGTGGCCCAGGCTTCCTAATGGAAGTAGTCCGCCCTCAAAGGGGCTTGCGACAAGGGGACCCCTCAGCCCACTCTTATACAACTTCAGCCTTGACCCACTACTGCAAAATGTGAATGCCCAACTCACTGGGGTCCATGTGCCAGGCCAAACCCCAGTCAAGATAAAGCATTTGCAGATGACTGCGTGGTGGGGGTGTCTAATAATAAAGATGCATGCGCGCTTGAAGCCCTCATCCAGGAATATTCCCAGATAAGCAACGCGACACTGAACGCCTCCAAAACCGAAATCGTCCTCCTTGGTTGGTTTCAGAACTGCTGGGCCCCATCAATTAGTTCCCAACCCAGCCCATCTGCTCGCCCACGCCCACGCCTTACTAACTCAACACACACCACTCCACTAGTGCTCCCCTTCATGCCACATTCTACCATAGGACCGGTGCACCATCTGGGCGTGTGGATGGAGGCAGGCGGATACATGTCAGCTGTAATGGAGTGCCATATACTGGACAACGTGACGAAGCGAATTGCCTCTCTCAGAGCCCACCCTACTACCCTCACTGGCAGGGTTGTTCTTGCCAACTCTATGCTCCTATCCAAAGTCTGGTTTGGAGCCCACGCCATCCCCTTCTCCCCAAGCTTCTTCAAATCCTTGTATGCCCTTCTGCAAGGATGGCTTTGGTTAGGCCGCCCTCCACCAGTATGGCTAGAGGTCATGTTTGGCCCTCATCATCAAGGTGGCATGGGTCTGCTTGACTTCAAAGCCCATTCTGCCAAGATCCTGGGCACCTGGATCGCGGCTGTCACCACTCCTACACTCCCATCCCAACACTGGTCCCGCGCGGCCCGCTCCAACTTCTCCCGAGCCTTGGGCCTCAACAATCCATCAAAACCCCACTCCCTGATGAAATACTTCGCATCACACACATCGGCCACAGGTCCCCACGGGACTAAAACCCACTACAAACGAATCCTACTCTCCATGCGAAGCGCAGAGTGGAGAATTTGTATTAGCGAACATACAACCTGAAGATGCCACCCCTCTCTTCAGTTCACACAAGAGGTATAGGGGCTACCCATCCATGATGGCGTGATCCCCATTCAGCCCCATGTCCTATCCAGGGTGGACTACCTGGACATGATGGACATCCCTTATTCCACTGAGACCCAAAAAACTATCTGGAAATACGCACATCATCCTCTGTTGCAGCCTCAAGTCCGCTCCCATGCGTGGCGCTGCCTGAGGCGGGTGTATCATACAGCTGAGCGCTCTAACGCTTTACACTCATCCTGTGTCGTGTGTGGCCAGTATGGAACGCTGTTCCACCGCCTGGAGAAGTGCCCCACCTCTAAAGTGACATGGCGCGAAGTTCAACGTCTGCTGGGCCAGGATCAAACGCATCCCTTTAGTTTGTCAAGAGATATGTTTGCTCTATCAATGGCCTCCTCCCTTCCACCCTCCCTCCGTGCTCTGGTGGTTGCAATCGCCATGTGGACCATCTACACGATTGTCTTAGATGCCATCGCAGGCTCCACCCCCACCCTCCCAGAAACTGTCCACAGATTCCGGTCTCATTTGGTGGACCACTTTCAAGTGTGGATGTTTGGATACCTCCCACTGCATCGCCGACAGCTGGTCTCCTCCTGGTTCCCAGTCTGGTTCATCAAATCAGACCCCTTCCTCCACACGTGCTCAATAGTGGCTACGGCCCCTTCACACGTCCCCTCCCCTCCCCATAAGTGGCGTTCCCGCTGGCAACAAGAGATAGCATCGCTTCTCTGGGGTGCCTCCCCTGGTACAAGTTTGTCTTTCCTGAGTCATATTTGGAAGTGTCCGTCCCATGGTCGGCCTTCCCCGCAATAAATTTAAAATAATATGGAGCACTTGCCCCCACTATACTTCTTTATTTATTATAATTAACACAGCTGATCATTACTGTTTTTACTGCTCTAAACTATTAACAACTGAATCTCCTTGATCATCCCATCCCACTTGTATGGTAGTGACTTCAGATGGTACTGCTTTCATGGTTTAGTAATTTACTTCGCCGTATCTCATTGGTTCCACCAATTCTTCATTTGTTAATTCACAATCGCCCAATTCAGCCAATTTCCCAGCAACCCAATTTTACCTCATTCCAAGGCGCTCAAATAAATCATACTCATATAAACTCGGCGGATTTCATCTGTTCCACCGCATTAATTTAGGGCTTATCATCCAGTCATATCAGAATCATGACATTACCCCCTCCTTAACTGGACGATAAGGCTCCTATTGCTTATACGCCTGGAGAAACTTTGCATGCACTCAATTGTTGATTTGACCGCTAGTGGGGTCCTTGATAGTATATGCATCTATACCTGTCTTCTCAATGACTTCAAATGGCCCAATCCAGATACTGGCCAGCTTGTGTTTCTGGACAAACCCATGTTGATCATGGAATAGGACCATGTCACCATCTTTGAACTGTGCGAGGCCACTTCACCATATCTGATTGGCAGCCTGGCTTTTGATTTTTTTGGCTAAGCTGAACAAGTACGCTTCAGTTTGTAATTTTTTCAGCATATTTGTTAGGATGGTCAAATAGCATTGCAGATCCATTCTGCCAGTGTCCTCTACACAGGCATACAGAAGTGCGGGGAGATTGGGGTGCCGTCAGTAAAGCAATTGGAATGGGCTTTTCCCTGTGGAAGAATGGTAACTAATATTGTAGGAGAACACCATGATAGAAAGGAGGGTACTCCAATTGGAGAGCCTATCAGTAACAAACTTCCAGAGAATGTTCAACAGGTTCTCATTAACCCGTTCAACCATTCCGTTGGACTCAGGGTGATATGAAGTTGTTAGAACCCAACAGATGGCCATCATTTTGTTGAGTTTGGGAAGTATGTGAGAGGTAAAATTAGTACCATTGTTGGTAAGGATAAACTGCGGGCAGCCATGACGCTGAATGATGCATTCCATTACAAACTTAGCCACAGTAACTGTGCCCAGATCCTGAATGGCCCGTGCATCAACCCACCTGGTCTAGTGGTCAATTGCCACTAGGATATACTTGGACCGGTTAGCTCCCATTGGCAGAGGGCTGACAACATCAAGGGAAACTGTATGCAAAGCGAAGTGTGGCTTTACTAACTATTATGAGGTCTTCCAGTGAAAAGGCTCTTTCACTTGGCACTGGTGACAGGAGGAGATAGTATCAAGCACATCAAAGTTTATGCTTTCCAAGTAATACTGAGGTCACAATAATTCTAACGTCTTGCACACACCACCATGCTCAACTGCCCTATGTGCGCTCATGATAATGTTAGGCTGCATTGAGGGTCACGGAAAATTCACCGTGGAATCACCAAACCACTTGTACAACTCACCATTCCTCTGGAAAGTATTGGCTCGCATTCCATTCAACGCCTTGATGACTTGGAGAAGCTCATCATTGTACTTCCCACTGAGCATCTTGTCATACATAATATCGCCCAGATCTGCTGTAACTGCAATAGTTGGTAGCCTCAACAAGCAATAAGCATTCTAGTGTTTTGCTCCTGGTCAGTGAAGGATCTTGATTTTGTAAGCCTGTAGTTTAAGGGCCATCATGCTAGCCGGCCCTCAGGCAATTTAAGGTTCTGCAGCCAGCATAATGAGGCGTGATCCGTTACAACTTTAGATTTTACACCATGCAAATATACTTAGAATTGCTTGTAAGCATAAATCATTGCTAAGCACTCCCACTCAGTCACAGTATAATTTCATTCATGGCTATTCAGAATTCGACTGCAATACGCCACTGGGTGCTCCTCCCCTTCATAATCATTTTTAGACAGAAATGCCCCCACAGCGGAAAGAGATGCATCCATCTGTACAATAAATTCCTTTTCAAAATTTGGGTAACGTAGCAATGGCACCTCGATCAATGCTGTTTGAAGAGTATCAAAGGAGCATTGACAGTGTTCCATCCATTCAAACGTGGCATCCTTTTTAAAAACTCAAATTAGCGGACCTCCAATACAACTAAAGTTAGGTATGAAGTGATGATAGCAGCCAACCATCCCTAAAAATACTTGTATATCTCATTTACTGCTTGGTGTAGTCATCTTCCAAATGGCCTCCACCTTAATTGGTTGGGGCCTCAGCCCTGTTGCATCAACTACAAACCAGAGGTACTCTAGTTGATCCTTAAAAAAGTGGCATTACCGGGGCTTGATTTTGTTGGCCTCATCCAACTGGCAGAATACCTCTTCCAAATGGCTAAGGTGCTCAGAAAACGTGTGGGATAGAACATTAATGTCGTCAAGGTATACAAGAACGCATGACAGCTTCAAGTTGTCAAGGATAGTGTCCATTTCCCGTTGGAAAGTAGCTGGGGCATTACACAGCCCTTGGGGCATATATGTTAATTGAAAAAGCCCTTTTGATGTGATATTGGCGCATTTTTCTTGTTCTGCTGCAGTTATCTCAATCTGACAGGTACTGGATATTAAATCCATTGCAGAGAAGTAATGAGCTCCACCCAACCGGTCCAACGCATCATCAATCCATGGCAAAGGGTATGAGTCTTTTTTTGTGATGCTGTTGAGCTTGCGGTAGTCTATTACTACCCAGTTAGTACCATCCTTCTTTTTGACAAATAGGACAGGGGAAGCCCATGGGTTCTTTGATGGTTCAAGCATTCCTTGCTCCAACAGTTTATCAATTTCTGCTGTGACAACTTCTTCTGGTGCTCTAGATCGGCGGATTGGCCAAGATCTGATGGGAGGATGATCCACAGTGTCCACTCGATGGATCACTCCTTGGGCGCACCCCAAATCATGATCATCAACAGCAAAGATCTCTTTGTATTTTTTAAATTAAGGCTTCCACTTGATCCTTCTGATCTTCTGTTAACCCATTAAATTTTCACATGGTACAACTGCCATTACGCCAGGCTGTGTTTTAATGGGCAGACCAAATTCATCCAGTGAACTAAATTCATAAACCCGGAGGACCTCTTCAACTAAGATAAAATGTAGATATGCAACTATTTGGTGCTGGCGGATTTGCATTGGTCTATTCTGAAGATTTGATACTAAAACTTGATCTCCCCATGCCTTGGAAGTATAATGACTGGGCCACGTGGGGCTCAAGCCACAATTTTTGGTAGGGCCTGATGACCTCCCCATATAGCCCAGCAGGCACTTCCACCTCTAACCTAGTGCTTATGATTGCTTGGTGTCCAGAGGGATGAGATATAGGACCAGCGGCTCTAAGCGGTAGGCCTTGATATTCATAAATTTGGTGAGTGAGGGCCTGGGCCTTACTTTTTAATTGATGATAGCAAACTGAAACCACCCCATCACCATATGCAAGATTAACGTGACTCATGTGTACAGAATCCTTTGGCATTACGCTGGAAGTGAAGTAGATTGGGATCCGCTGCCCCAAAATTTCAAATGTCTCTGCTGTCATATCAACAACAGTTCCAAAGTGGCGCATAAAAGTGGTTACAATTGACAGGTTATAGTTATTGTTTGGTAACACTATAGCTGGGGCTAAAATGACAATTGACCCAAACTGCAAAGGTAGCGCACTGTATGATCCTTCAGAGACTGTGCTTTCTGAGCCTGTGGTCCCATACACCATACGATGATCTACATCAGTCATTAATGCTAACTTTGGCACCAATTTTGAGGACACTATGTTGATTGGGGCATCTGTATCAATTATTGCGCAAACTCAGGTTTTTGCTACAACAGTGTCACATTAAGTATACTCAGAGTAAGATGCCTCTGTTTGTTTTAAAACATGGACATCCAACTGATCTCTTTTTCAAGGAAGCTCATAATGCCCTTCCCCACTTTAGGGTATTCTTTAACAATAGCGTCCACAGGGAGGTCCATATTTACCCCTTTTTATAAGGAGCGCATCAGCTAATGGATCTGGTTCAAGGGTAGGAAGATAATCAAACAATTGGCATGCATATGGCTTTGGGTGCTTCTGGAAGCCTGCTTCTTCCATGTCCATTAATTGCGTTTGTATCAGCACATTTATTCCTCCAACTGGCTGCTGGTATATAAAAGCATCTTCATACCAGGAAACATCTGCTAGTTGTGCAGGAATAGGTTCAGGTGGGACGTTTTGAGTCATAATAGCGGAGGTAGAGAGTTTCATCTCTACTCCGCTCTGACTTTTCCCTGATTATACTGCTCTCACAGTAGATACTGAACCCGACAATTATGACAACTCCTAGCCAGGTGCCCAGGGCGATTGCACAAAAAGCAATTAACCCTATGAGACCTGCATCCTTGAGTGTTGTAAAACAGGCCATCCAAAAAGGTGGACTGGTAATGAACAGTGTAACCAGGCCCATCCTGGTAGGTGAACTGCTGTTGGCAACTTGGTTATTAACGAGGCTTGTGATGATAATAAGGCCAGGGAATGCCAACTGGGCGCTGAACAGGGAGAGATGATTCCATGAATAAACAAGGCTAGCAGTGGAGGCGATAGGGTTCCACTCTATACTGAGTTGAGGGAAGGTAGCAGATAACCGGCGTATATTTGAAAAAGTTTAAGCAAAGGTACGTCAACCTCTAAATATGGAGCCAAAGCATCAAAAAGCTCTCGGTATGATTTCACAGCAGGGGCCAAAACTATGCTTATGTCACATTCAGTTAAAGCTCTTGCCCCAATTAACACATCGGCTCCTTCTGAGAATCGATCAGCAAATGCAGTGAGGGTCTCATTATGTTGAAACCCAATGGTAAAAACTCTACCTTCCATTACGCCATTTTTGAAGTTCCTTTAAACAACAACAGCACAGTATCCTTTACTTGTTGATAGGTAACAGAACTGTTGGGAAGATAGCAAGTAACTTGGTCGGCGCTTCCAACATCCAAAGTGGACATTAGCAATTTGCTTTACGCCAATCTGAAGCTCCTTCTACTGCAAACTCAAATAGTTTAAAGAATCCATGGATGTTTCCATTGCTGTAAAATGGAGGCAACTTGTCAATACAACATTCTTGCAGAAACTCCTTTTTCCATTTAAGAATAGCATCTAGGGCAAGCTTGAGTTCTGCATATTCAACAGTTTCAGTGTGTTGAGTTAATTCCTTAGTAAAGCAATCTGGATATGACATGACTAGCAACTGAGGAAAGCTTATCGATCTATGTGATTGATCAATGGGCCCCCTGTAGTGAGCACCACTATTGTAAAATTGGTGTTCTTGTTGAGATACGCCATAATCAATATTAAGCAGGGTTCAACCCACTGAGCAAGAGGACCAACGATATGAGGATCGTTGCCTTTGAAACAACAGAAATAAACTTTATTAATAATATGGAGCACTTGCCCCCACTATACTTCTTTATTTTTTATAATAAACACAGCTGATTGTCTCCGTTATACCTGCTCTAACTATTAACAACCTAACCTCCTTGATCATCTCATCCTTCTTGTATGGTAGCGACTTTAGATGGTACTACTTTCATGGCTTAGAATTCACTTCGCTGTATCTCATTGGTTCTGCCAATTCTTTATTCATTAATTCACGATCACCCAATTCAGCCAATTTACCAACAACCCAATATCACCTCATTTTGAGTCGCTCAAATTAATCATACTTATAACAATTTGGTAGATTCAATCTGTTCCACCATATTGACTTAGGGATTATCATCCAGTCATATTGGAATCGCAGCATGAGTTATCAGAAGAACAGAAGGATCAAGCAATATCTTTATTCAAAAATATAAGTTTTTTTGCTGCTGACAATTATGACTTAGATTGCACTTAAGGGTGGTACATTGAGTGGGCACTAGGGATCATTCTACCATCTGATCTCAGCTGATCTGTGGGTCTAGGGCAGCTGAGGAAGTAGTAACTGAGGATAATAAACTGCTTGAACAAGGGACGCTTAAACCATCCAAGAGTCTATGGGCTTTTCCTTTTCTAATTGTAAAAAAGAAGGATGGTACCAACCAGGTAGTAATAGACTACCGGAAGCTCAACAGCATTACCAAAAAAGACTCATACCCCTTGCCAAAAATTGATGATGCCTTGGATCACTTGGGAGGATCTCGTTACTTCTCAGTGATGGATTTGAATTTTTTGTTGGCAAATTGAGTTGTCCATGGCAAAACAGGAAAAATGCGCCATTATCACGTCTAAGGGGCGTTTTCAACCGACTCATATACCTCAAGGGCTATGTAATGCCCCAGCTACGTTTCAGCGGGCCATGGAACTATTCTTAGCGACCTGAAGCTGTTATGCATCCTTGAGTACCTCGATGATATCAATGTCTTTTCACAAACGTTCTCCAAGAAACTTACCCACCTGGATGAAATCTTCCGCCAACTTGTGGAGGCCAACATTTAAATAAAGCTCCAGAAATGCCACTTTTTATGGATCAACTGAAGTACCTTGAGGTTGTGGTAGATGCGACTAGTCTGAGGCCCCAATCAGCCAATGTGGAGGCTATTCAGAAGATGACTACAATAAGCAGTAAGCAAGATATACAAGTTTTTTGGGATAGTTAGCTACTGCCGCTTCTTTTATTTTTTAGCACTAGTGGACAACAAAAAAAGGGGAGCCGCCACACATCTTTATTTGAAAATTGGCCAAAAAAGGGATTATTAGAAATAAAAAATTCCTAATATGGCACCTTAGCTAACAGCTAGGAAGTTATATCAAAAAGTGAGGAAGCTTTGGGGAAACTTTTGTCCAGGACCCGCTTTAGCTGGTGGACCTTGGTTGACAGCATCAGGGTGGGAGCATCAGCAACATGGGGAATAAGGAGGTATAGTTGTGGGTTTTCTTCGTTTATGAGATCAGCATATCCATCACCTCAACGTATTGAGCAAGTTGATGCTCAGCGAAAGTGATGAGAGTTGGCACGCTAGTGAAAGACTTGATGCGCTGGCGGGTTTTGGGATAATTGGGGTTGCTACTATCGCCTCAATTTTGTCAAGTGTCAGAGGTCGCAAGCGACGTGACGCTACTATCGCCTCTTTATACCCAACTTCAGTTGTATTGGAGGTCCACTGTTTGAGTTATTGAAGAAGGATGTCCCATTTGAATGGATGGAATGCCGCCAATGCTCCTTTGATAAACTTCAAACGGCGCTCATCAGTGCACCAGTGTTGCGCTACCCTAATTTTATAAGGAGTTCATTGTTCAGATGGATGCATCCCTTTCCGCTGTTAAGGTGGTCTTATTCCAAAAAGACGTTGAAGGCGAGGAGCACCCAGTGGCGTACTTCAGTCATAGTATGAATTGCCACAAATGTAATTACATTATGACTGAGCAGGAGTGCTTAGCAGTAATTTGTGCTTACAAGCAATTCTGAGTATATTTGCATTGAGTGAAGTATAAGTTTATAACGGATTGTGCTTCATTATGCTGGTTGCAGAAATTTAAGGAGCCTGAAGGGCGTCTAGCCCGATGGGCTTTCAAAATGCAGGCTTTTGATTTCAAGATTCTTACCATCCTGGAGCAAAACATCAAATGCTGATTGCTTGTTGAGATTGCTAACCATTTTCATTAAGGTGGATCTCAGTGATTTTATGCATGACAATATGCTTAACGGAAAATACAATGAAATGTCCCAAGTCATCAATATTAGACAGAATAAGGGCCAATACGTTCCCAAAGAATGATGAATTGTACAAGAAGATAGAAGACATTTCTGTGAATATCCCAAGACCTTCTGCCTGACCCAATATTATTATGAGCGCACACCGAGCAGTAAGACATGGTGGATTATGTAAGACCCTAGACTTATTGTGACTGTGTTACTACTGGGAAAGCATGCAATTTGACGTTCTTGAAACTATCTCCTGCTGCACCAGTGTCAAGTGGAGAAGCTATTATGTCAAAAAACATCATACCAGTTAGTGAAACCTCACTTTGCTTGGCATACAGTTTCTATTAGTGTGGTTAGGCCTCTGCTGACTGGAGCAAACCAGTCCAAATATATTCTGGTGGCGATTGACCACATGACCAGGTGTGTTGAGGCATGGGCAATATACAATCTAGCGGCGGTCACTGTGGCTAAGTTTGTGATAGAGTGTATAATCCAGCGACATGGTTGTCCTTGGTTCATCCTTACTGATAATGGGATCAACTTAACCTCCCACATTTTACCCAAGCTCAACAAACTTATGGCCATCTTAAGGTTCTAATGACCCCTTATCACTAGAATCCAATGGTATGATCGAACAGGTCAATGAGACACTGGTAAATATACTCCAGAAGTTGGTATTGGATAGACCCTCTGATTGAAGTACCCTTCTTTTCACCGCTATCTTTGCTTACAACATTAGTTATTACATGGCAACAGGAGGAGTCCCTACCAAATATATATGGGCGGCATCCAGCTCTACCCACACTGCTCTATGCCTGCATGGAAGTTACCATTGGAATGGAGCCTCAACGCTACATTAAAAACCTTACAAATATGCTGATTAAGCTGCAAACTGAAGCATACTTGTTCAGCTTAGCCAAGAAGATAAAGAACCAGACTACCAATCAGGTATAGTGTAGTGGGATAAGTTAGTTCAAAGATGGTGACATGTTCTATTCCATGATCAACATTGGTTTGGGTGGAAGCACAAATTGTCCAGAATCTGGATAAGGCCGTTTAAATTAATTGAGAAAACTGGTGTGGATGCTTATGCTATCAAGGACCCTGCAAGTGGTCAGATCATTAAATGAGTGCATGTGAAGTACTCCAGGAGTATAAGCAATAAAAGCCTTATTATCCAGTCAAGGGGTGTAATGTCACAATAATGATATGAATGGACAAGAAAGCCCTAAGTCGTTATGGCAGAATGGATCTAATCTGCTGAGTCTGAGTATGAGTACAAAGATTTGAGCACCTTATGATGAGGCGATATTAGTTTAGAAATATACATTAGATCACCTCCAAATTGAGCAATATGGTGATGTCAATGAACAACAAATACTAAGATGTTGATGAATGACAAATAGTGAGTGGATTGCCACTAAGTAAGGAGATTGTGAATTTGATACATAGTAATCTCCTCTGAAACCAATGAGATACAGTGGAACAAAAATTAAAAAGCAAAAGGGTTGGTATCAACTAATGTCACTGAGATATCAGTGAGATGAGAAAACTGAAAGGAGGTGGTTGTTAGTAAGAAAGAGAGTGCAGAGCAGTGAGCGTCTGCTGGAAATATTAAAGTTAAATAAAGGAGGGTTGTCAGATTAATAGCTCTCATCATTATATTATATAATTGTTTTATGTGTAAGTTGAGGACCAATAATCTCCATATCATCCAATCTATTGCTCAGTGGGCTTGAACCTGCACAAAACCCCTTCAGCGTATCTCAACAATTCTGCTAATTTTATAACGCTCAGTCTATTTGATTTAAGCCTAATCAAAAATATAATGTTGAGGAGCTCCAAATGTGGAAGGATTTGGAAAGTTGCTGGATGCGGGGCTGCTGGTGCCTTCTCAAAGCCCTTGGTCATCCACTCTTCTGCTAATAAAGAAGAGAAACGGAGGTCATTGGGTAGTTATGGACTACCACAATTTAACAACCTCACAAAGAAGGATAGCTACCATATCCCCTGCATTGACGATGCTCTAGCTTAACTCTCTGGATATAACTTCTTTTCTGTCATGGAATTGGCTAACGGTTATTGGCAGATGGACCTTTCTCCCAAGATCAGGAGAAATGTGTTCTTATTTGTAGTGATGGACTCTTCCAACCTACCTAACTACCACAATGGTTGTGCAACGCGCCCGCCACTTTCCAGAAAGCAATGGATAATGTCTTGGAGGACCTTAAATTAAGCTGCATCATATTTCATCTTGATGATATCACGGTTTTTTACAAAACCTCTAATGAGTATCTTACCCAAATTGAAAAGAGTTTTCTAACGCATGGGGTTTCTAACATTAAATTTAAGCCACCAAAATATACGTCAGTTAGAAAAAGCTGGAGTTCCTTAAACACGCCATCTATCAAGATGGGATTCAACCTTTACAAAATAAGTTTGCAGCTATATCCAAGATGTTAGCGCCCAAAACCCTCCGTGACATCAAGGTAATCTTGGGCATGATGGGGCATTACCATTAATTCATCCTCAAGTTCGCCCAGATCAGTGATCCCCTCATTCGCCTCTTGGCTAAGAACACTCCATTTCATTTGGGTGCAGAACAAAAAGCCGCGTTTGAGATCCTGAAGGAGTTATTGCAATAATAGCCAATCCTCCACCACCCTGATTATGGCAAATCCTCTATGCTGTTCACAGATGCCTCTGATTACGCTGTTGGAGTTATCTTTGCTCATCTGGACGAGCATAGTGTTGATCATCCTGTCTCTACTACATCAAGATGCTCCCAAAAGCTGAACGTAACTACAGCGTCACTGAGAAGGAGTGCCTTGATGTCCTAAGGACTGTGAAACACTACCGCTCCTTATAATATGGAACTTCCTTAAAAGTGGTTACTGGACACGCATACTTAAAGTGGTTGCAGAATATTAAGGACACCACTGGATGGTTGGCTCGCTTGCTTTGAAGCTACAGCATTATGACATGGAAATTGAGATCATTTGTGAACTAGCCATATGAGCGTTGATGGGTTGACGCGGCTGCCTGCCCTTCATCTAGATAATAGTGAAGACAAGAGGTTACATGACCTCCTGATGACTCATTTTGCATGGAGAGATGAGGATGAAAATGTACAAAAGTTGCTAGTTCGGAACTCCGCAATACCAAGGTGGAAAGTGGGAAGCTATACAAGAAAGTAGTGGTAGACTTGTTGACCTATTTCCGGTCATCATAGTGAGCACCTGGCATTTTGGAGTCCCATTCTATTTTAGGGCATAGTGGGGTACGGAATCGTATGAGTGAGATAAAGAGCGCTATTACTGGGAGGGCATCATGGAGACATTCTGAATTTGAATTCCTGTATGACCTGCAAAAAGCAAATCAGTCTCAAGACCCAGTATCAATATTAACCCACTACATCCCAATAAACCTTCCACACCCTAAGTTTATACGTGGTTGGACCTCTATCCCAGACTACTGGGGAAATCGATATATCTTGGTTGAAATTGATCAATTCACCAAGTGGGTTGAAGCTGTGGCTCTCCCTGCTCAAACGGCCAAGGCTACGGACACTTTCCTCCATCAGAATATCTTTGCTTGACATGGTTACCACTGGTTCTTCTCTGTGATAATGAAAAAAACTTCACCTACAGAGTGGTAAAGATCCTCTCTACCTTCATGGGCATGCTTCAGCTCTTTTTGGCCCCTATAACCCCTTGACCAATGGTACTGTGGAGAGAGCAAATGGGACACTGGTCTCTAAATTACGTAAAATGGTCACTTCAGACCCCCTTCAATGAATCTTTATTTGCCAAGTGCCCTCATGGCCTACCATATCCGTTACATAGAATCCTTAAATGTCTCCTTTTTCATGTATTGTATGTATGGGAACCCGGAGTTCTAGCAGTATTAGCTAAAGATAATTTTTCTGATAGGACTGACCCCAAACAAGCCAAGGAGAAGATGTTTTAGTACATCATTCAGTTACAATCAGATGCTTTGTTTAATTTGGCCAAAACCGTCACAAAAGGGGGTCAAGCTGCTAATGAGCTCTGGCCTCTCTACCTTTCTTCCAAGTATCCAACTTAGTGCTTTATTATTATAATCGCGTCACTCCTAGAAGGGATAAGCTTAGGTCTATTTGGGCAAGACCATTTGTAGTCACTTACAAGCGAGGGGAGGAGTACTCCATCAAATTCTTTGTTACAGGAGTCACTGTCAACTAAGTGCATGGCTGGTTCTTGCGGCCTTATTCTCCCCCTAACACTCTTGAAGGGGGTAATGTCAGAGAATTACAAGTCTGATATTGTACTAAGAGTGATTCAGATTTAAATATGAATAACATCAGCCAAAAAACCCTGGTCAATTATTGGTGGAACCCCACGAATTTAAGTAATACTATTGCCACCAATCCTGACCAAATCGCCATATGGCTAGTAGCAGGGTAACGCCAAACCTGAAGAAAAATCGGGGAGCTGTTCTGAAGGTTCTCTCCATCCCCTCGCTAACTTAGTCCAAATACCTACCCTGCGACCACCCCCTTTTATAGCCTTAGGGGTTTCATCAAATTCAAGTATTTTTTCGCCTAATGATTGGGTGAGATATACTAAATCCTTGCCTCACATATTTATCCAATCTGCTATCAACCCTCCATTGGTCATTCCGTCAAAGCAAGGCAAGTCTTGAGAGCCCCTATAGAACAAAACCTAATATTACCTAATATGATTATTCCTAGCCTAATTAAAAACTTGTTCCCCAATTCACTTCAAGCCTCATTAGGTTTAAATACTAAGCATCAATATCTTGTTGGGTTTATTTCTTGACCCCTCATGTATTACTAATAAAAATCTTATAAAATCACTTTTATTTAAATTAAAATAAAAGTATCTTACTTTATAAAGGGTTGATAACCTTCTAGTATATATCCTGAAATAGAGAACCAACTTATCCTGCAAATATTGTTGTAATTCAGGTGTGTAGATGCACCAGAGAGCAAAAGAAAACCTGAACTCTAACACACGCTCTTGATCTTCTTATGTATCGTTATGCTAAGTTTCTTCTCAGATCCCAATTAGGTCATACAGGTGACCGCTCTTTGGCACCTGTAAGTAGTATACAGGTAGCTCAACAAACCATCCGCGTTAAGATGTTTATCTCCTTCTCAATGTATAATTTCAAAATTGTACACTTGTAGAAGGAAAGCTCAACGGGCAAGGCGTCCATCTAGATCCTTCATGTTGCTTGGCCAGTGGAGCGACGCATGATCTGTGACTAATTTAAATTGTACTCCATAAAGGCTGAGCTAAAGTGCTTGACTGCTCTGATTACCGCAAGACACTCACATTCAGTAACTGTGTAATTCTCTTCTGCCTTGTTGAATACCTTGTAATAGTACTCAATTGGATGATATAATCCATTCTCATCTAATTTTGCTAATATTACACCAAGTCCCACGTCATTGGCGTCAGTGTACAAGTAGAAGCTCTTTTTGAAGTCCAGGTATGCCAAGATTGGTGCTTCTACCAATCATGCCTACAAATTCACAAATGCCTGTTCCTGCTCTAGGATCCTCTCAAACTTTGTTTCCTTAGTCATAAGGTAAGTAAGGGAGCCACCAGGTCCGCAAAATGGGGGATGAACTGCATGTAGTACCCCATTTTTCTTAAAAACGCTTGAACATCCCTCATACTTTTGGGTGGCTCCATTGCCATAATCGCATTCACTTTTCCATCTTGAGGTTTAATACTGGCGGGCTGATTTCTTGCCCCAAAACTTTAAGCTGTCTCTTCAAGAAAGTGCTTTTGCTTCTCTTCAGCTTCAAATTACAAGCGCGCAGACTCTTGAAGACCTCCCAGAGGTGCTGCAAATGTTCCTGAAACGTGCGGCTGAACACTGTAGTGTTGTTGAGGTATATAAACAAACTCAATAACTCAAGATCACCAAAGATGCAATCCATTACTCATTGAAAGGTTGCAGGTGCATTTCATACCCCTGCGGCATCTTCTTGGGTTTAAACAACCCTTGGCTGCTAATTAAGGCGCATTTCTCCTGGTCCTTAGGTGAGAGCTTTATTTGCCAGTAGACACAGGCTAGGTACAAGCTGAAAAGTAGTTTGAGCTGCATAGGAGCTTCAATGTATTATTGATTCATGGTAAAGGGTATGAGTCCTTCTTGGTGGTCTCATTTAGGTGGCGGTAGTACATTACAACCCTATGGACCCAATACATTCTTAAATATCAGTAGCAAGGGAGATGCCCATGGGCTCTTGATGATCGGATTAGTCCTGCTTTGGCTAACTAATTGAGCTCTTGCATGATGACTGCATCCCATGTTTTTAAACATTGGTAAAATATGGACTTGAAGGGGTAGCTGAACCGGTGTCCATCTTATGAACCTACCCTTTGCACAGGACATAGTTATTGGGGCCAGTGCTGCAGATGTCATTGAACTCATTCAAAAGTTCTTCTAACTCTTTTTTTTGCGTGGGGGTTTCATCCCCAAACCCGAGCTCATTGAAATTTCTGACTGCATGTATGGACTCAATATCTTGGCAATTGGTTAATTGTTCCAGTGCCACAACTTGTCCCTTTTCAACTTTGATCAGCTGGAATAATAATGTTCCCCATAATTAAGGTTCAGCTCTCAAGAGTAAGTGGTATAATTGAATCCTGGTAACACTCTGGGCTCCTATTCTCAAATTATGTCTGGAAAGTACAATTCTAATATTGTATCAGGAGGAATCTTAAAGCTGATTGAAAAGGTCATTATCCTTTGATCCCATGGTTAGATTTCTATGCTTTCACTTGCAAATAAGAGGAGTTTTTTTCAGCGCTAAAAGTAGGCGGTAATTGTTTTACACCCTTTTCAGTTAAGGTATTAAATTGGATAGATTAATTGATCTGTTTAAACTAAGCAAGTACACTGCTTTTGAGGTTTATTGTCCTCGTCCTTTAACACCAGGGGGAGTTGGTAGCTTAAGATGCTAACCATGCTTGTATTAAAGTCAATCTTCTCCCAAAACACCAAAAGAAACTGGGTTCCAATTAGGAAAATATAGTGGTCATTGTCCAACGCTACTGCAGGTGTCATAAGGACCATGCGCCCAAATCATAAAGATAAAGCAGAATAAGCTTCTAGGGTATGGGCAATGTCAGGTCCTTCGGTACAATACTTCACATTGTAGTCATTGTCAAGCACAAACTTGAGCTTCTTATAAGTTTGAAGGAGATAATGTTCACTGGAGCCCTGGTGCCCATTACGCCAGCACACACCTTCTGGATGATAACTTTCACCTTCGTTATGCTCGTGCAAAAAGAATTTCCAGTAGCCAGGCCGTCAGTTGTAAAGTTATCAAATTGCTTAAAGTAACAGCGGTTGTATGGACTTGATTAGTGTCTTCACCATCCAGTACCACATACTTGAAGGCAGACGCAACCAACTACTCTCCTTTATCAACAAAATTGATCATTCAGGTAGACTTATTTGATTGGCCCAAATAAATATAATTCAATACAGCTATTTCAGCACCATGAAATCTCCATCTAGTCGGTACAGCCACTGTTCTAGGAGACCCTAACACACGGTAACAAGAACTAGCTAAGTCTTCATATCAATGGTAATCCTCACCTTCAGTGTGGAGATCCACCTAATTTACGGTATTAGTTATGTACCCTTTAGGGGTATGCTTCTTGGTTTCAACTGTAACTAATGTACGAGATTGAGCGAAGTGCCTAGGATGGTGCACTTATGGCACTTGAATTCTCGACGTTGCAAGCGTTCAGGCGGTTTGGTGATCTTCTCCTTGGTTTTCTCAACCTTATTTTAGTGACATAAGCGTCCTTATTGACTCATCAGGGGGTTGTGTAGGTGCTATTGATTTAAAATCAGATTGTACGCTCTTTGTACGTCAAGTAGTGCCTCCTTGAGTGCTTTAAGAGATATTGAACCCTTGACTACCAAAGTCATGTTCATCTTCAGATTTGATGCATCTCCAGGGAGCTTAACAAAACGTGTTTAGAGGTGGACAGTCCATTGTTCCTGTTGTCCATAACTGCTGGGCTTTAAATTAGTAATGAGATGTATAACTTTAATCAACTCGTTTTTGCCAATCTTTATCAACAGGAACTCTTGCTTAATATTTTGGACATCCTGTTTATTTCTAAACTCAGAGAGTAAGATACTATTGACTTTAGTCCAAAATAATACAGGTCTTAAGCTTGCGCTGAGGATCTCCTGAGTCTCGCATCTCATGCATCCCTGTACATGGCGAGCCTTCTGGTGATCGTTAGCATCATTTATGCTGTTTTTGTACATTTTGAGGAAAGCAGCAATTTTTCCCTTTCTTGGTTGTACATGGTCTTCAAATATAGTTTAAAGTTTGGATCTTCTTTAACAGGATCAGCGTGCAAAATAGTTAGATGAGTACAAGTTCTAAACAGCTATTGTGCACATCTTTGAGCAATCCATGCAGGTGCTTCAATTTAAGTGGTAGGTTGAGTAGATTAGGCTCCAGTGAGGTGAGCATTAGTGCCTTCAGACATTAAATAATGTTTTCCATTGTGATTAGCATGTTTTAATGATGCTCCAAGCGCTCTCCATACTCATTAAGAGCAGTGATGATTTCACCATTCTCTTTATCAAGGAAACAATTCTCTGGAGGTTCTTGAGAGCAAATTCTATTTCGATAATTGGTGAGAGTTTTCTCATTATAAATAATGAGGCAGTTCTAGATCTTTTAGCGGTCTCCTTGACATGCTCAAGTTCATTACACAAATTGTGCACTTCAAGCTCTTGGGTACGGACTAAGTGTGGATGGTATCCTCCTCCCTTACAAAAAGTTCAGAGGAATCCTCTCCGCCCACTCCGTGATACACCCCTATATCCGCATTGTCATCAGTTTGCTCAGTAGAACTATTATTAATATCTCTAGGGCCTGATAATTCCACCCCTATAGTGAGCACCAAAGTTAGCATGCTGACCTCAGCTCACTTAACTTTAGAGGCCAACTTGCTGCTCAGGAGATCCAATCTCTGCGCAGATTAGGCACTAGACAACTTTTTGCTTTCATCACAACAGTTCTCACTAGGAAAACACTCCTCAGATGCCACCCTTGGTGCATTGATAGCTTGGTTAACTTGTTTGCACCCTTGGAAAACTTCTTGACACATTATGACATTTTTGATATACGTTAGCCTTTGTGACTCTTTGGGAACCTTTTAACATCTTCTTTGGAGTTATCAGCACTAAGATATCCTTAACAGAGTGTCTTCTTCAAATTAGGTTAATCTCAGACTGAAGACTGGCGAGTATGAACTTGATACAAAATAAGTAAAAAAGAAATATAAATGTAAGATTTTTGTTGAAAGGTTTTATTATAATAAAAAATGAATTCTTATATGCTTCAGGGAAATTCAAAATATAAATAAACTTGATGTTGTAAAATAGGGGAAATAGAGGGGTTTGACAAAGTATTTTTACAGGACCCTTTAGTCAGATGGCGTCTGACTGCTGATTTTCTTGTTCACTCATTTGTTCTAATTATTGTATGTGCAAGCTTCTTCTTGTGGTAATTACCTCTGAACCCGGATGTTCAGGGGCCTTTGTGCTTGGCCCCGCCTCTGGGATTTGGCTCATTGTGACCCTTTTTGATATTGGTTGAATGCCAAATTTTGGCTTTATGTGTCTCAACGTCAGGTTCAAGTGGTAGCACATATGAGGCACCTCACATCGTGGCTTTGAGGCACTTGAAAGTTGGACAGCTGCCAGAATTGGTAATATGCTCATTTGCTCATCTGGTACTGTCACTGGCATAATTTGGGTCACTCATTGAGGAGTCATCATCTATATTCAAACTATTTCAGCCCCTAAAAGGATAAAAGGGGGTCAAATTGCATATGAATTTTTGACGATGTTGTCATCATCTAATGAATCTTCCAATTCAGCAGAGCAAAAATTTATTTCGCAATACATCATCATTAAACTTGTATTTATTGTTTCCTTGGTGCTTTCAAAAGAACCTCTTTCCCTCTATCCGTGATGGCCTGGCCACCATTACTGCAATTATTTTAGGTGTTGTTATCCATAGTAATTACAATGGTTTAGGACTGTCCAGGAGCACACTCGTGGGCTCACCCATGACAGCTATTTTTCACAGTATTTACACCAAATAATAATGATAATAATAGTGATACTACTTAATATGTTACTTTGTTGATATGAACATAAAATATATAGTATCTAGGAATTTGGGCTATGTGAATTAGGACTTGATTTATATCAGATTAAGATTTTCTCATACTGCAATCATGCATATGCTGCTTGGTTTCAGGCCATGCAGAGTTCAATTATCTGATTGTTTAGAGACCTTATGGGGGCTGTTTTTCTTTCCACTTGACATCACTTTTGAACAAATTTTGAAAAAAACAGTTAATTTTACACCGCCACCTCACCGCATCAGTTTTCTACTTATGTCCTCAGATCCACCACCTTCTGCCCCAGTGTAGGGCAGCGGTGATCCAAACACTAGCATTTATCGCCCAGCAGGCAAATGCATGCAGACTGTATTGACCAGTCTGCCAAATACATCTGGCCACTTTGTCCATCCAAGGGACTTAGCACTACACCTCGCTTGAGTCTACCCAACCCGCCCCACCCCCTGGCCCTAACTAGATCCACTATTCGCTTTTGCCTCCACGTTGAGTATGGATTTCTCTTCACGTATGCTGACAAATCAATTATTGAGCTGGCATTGGCCACCTTCACACCATCATGACTTATTGACTTCCGCCCTTACAAGGGTTATTTTGATATTGTTTTCTTCACTGAAGAGGATGCGGCTGCAGCGCAGCAACGCCCTTAATATATAAAAACACCTCTATTACCACCACTTGAACATGTCTTCCCAAAGATACAACACTCGTGGTGACCTTTGAAAACTTCCCTCTCATCTTCCCCCTCAAATATTATATGAGGAGGTAATTTCAGGGCTGTCCACATATAGCACAGACCCTATCCTTCAATATATTGTCCAAAGTGGTGCTGAACTCCTCACGGCATCTCAGGCAATGGTCACTATTACCCCCACCAGCTGAACATGGCCTAACACATCCCACTGCATGCCTATATAACATATGCCCCAACCATTTCTTTTGGGCCCACACCGACAATAATCGCACAATTTGTCCCTCTTCCATGAGTTGGACCATACAAAAAAGTATGTCATTACAATTCAAACCCTGAGAACACCGCCTACTCCACCCATGAGGGCACACCAACAGCGTTTGAATGGGGATTTTCGCTGCCCCCACCACCCAGGCCATGCGCTTAGTGAATCAGAAGCAAAATCTAGCAACCCAAACCCAAGCCAATCAATTTTCACCTATGTCAACCAATTAGGTTCAGTCTTAGACCCATGTTCAATCCAAAAAAAAACTCCCACCCCAAAACTTACCCAACCACAGCCACCAATCACTAAATCAATCCAACTCAACCAAAATCCCTGGTATTTATTGAATGAAGTGTCCAAATCTGGTTAAATTGTCCAACCTCCAGTTAAACCAATTGATTTAGAACTTTATATGAATTCAGACTTTGATGCCCCACTCCCACCCAAACAATATATCCCCAAACCCAATGCTATCCCATACCAAAGCGACCACCAGCTTGCCAAAGCTGCAGTGGCCTCGCCCAATAATCTTGATCTTCACAAAGCCATGGAAAAATCTGTCATTTAATTTAAGAAAGGACTGCACATCACCCAGTTCTCCCCAACTTCCATTCTATTGCAAAGGAAGAAATCAAACGCCTAACTGAAACTGCCACCAATGCTATCAAACATGTCATTAAACTGGCAGATTATTCCCGATCCACACGGGTCACCAGAGCCACCATTGCAAAATTCGCCCACCTTCCTGATACTTACATCCAAGCTGAACACCATGTTTCCAAACTCATGGAGGCTATGCTCCAGGCCCAATCTCTCAGTTTCAATGAATACCCACTTTGACTCGACCCTCATCCTGCAGATGCCTCAACGCCCTTGCTATCAGCATTGGTCTGCCTCTTCAATGCTGAAGTCAAAATTGTTATTCCTGATCCCCCCTCACCCTCCGCCATGGTGGGATGAGTGTCTCGCCGCTGTGCCACCTGGTATGTTGTTTTCTCAGATTTTTGTGTGTCCCACTGCTCATTTAGGGCGGTTGGCTAATGTTTTCAGTTTGTTATAATTTACAGTTTCTGTTTTAATAATGTCCATCCCATGGTCAGTGTACTTCAAATAAATTTGGAGACCTTATGGGCTTCTCTCTTAGATTGTAAGAGGCTCTGGACTGCTTGTGAATGCGTGGATGCTTCTCTCAATGCTCCTGGTTGACTTGTGACCCTTATGCTGTTGCAGATGCTTAATGAATCAGTAGTCTTAATTGATAAAGCTTTTAAAATTAATCTTTTTCCCACTTTGGTGATATTTACATTGTTAAACTTTTTTTATTTAACTGAAGTAAGCCGACCAGGGGATGGACATTACAGAACCAAAACCAAAATCATAATAAAAAATTAACGATTCAAACAAAACGCCCAAAATGGACAGATCAATTGACTCATACCTAACAAATATACAACCAGGTGGGTAGCGAATACTGCTATCCCTCCATGGTGGATGGGGAGGGGGATCAGGGGGCTCATCTTTGGCCGCATCCATCTCATTCCAGAGTAGGGTGCATGTTAAGGCAGATAGTAAGGGTGTGGGGGCATTGGCGGTACAGAGTTTGATATCTCTGATGACTGGAACTTCCAAATAGTTGTTAGCCATCATAATGCCAACAATGTATTTGGCCAAAGCATCTTCGGCTTTGAGGCAGGCGCCTGGGATTTTAATTAATGTGGCAGTGTTGGTTTGGGTTATTTTTGCTTTTGTATTCTGTGCTACTGTTACCACATTCTAGATGGCTTCAGTGACATTTTTGTGTAAAGTTTTCATGTCGATCTTACTTTGTGCAGTAAGATCTTTGGGAATAATGGGAGGTGGAATTCCTCCTGCAAGTGCAGCCACAGCTTTGTTGGCAGCTTTGCGGAGCGAACAGTAATCTGGTGTGGTGGCTGCTTCTACTGCAGGCTGGTGGTCAGTGTAGATCAGTTTGGCGTTAGGTTGTGGGACATATTTCTGAGGCGGGAATTTTGAATCACATTCTGCGTTACAGAGCTGCTTGAGTTGCAGCGTCAGTTCTTCAATGACGTTACCTGATTCATCAATTTCATCCAATAATTCCCATGGGTTTTGGTTTAATTGGATTGGGAATCAGCATACAGTTGATGTTTATTTGATTCATTTACAGATGCATGGGATTGAACTGGGATCCAATCCAATGTTTTATTGGAGGGGTTATATATGGCATTGGGGTGGGGAGAAGGCTGATTGGTGGCTGCAGGTGCAGCTGCAGCAACTGTCTTTGGGGGTGGAGGAGGTAGGATTGTGCCCCATACCTGAAATTGTACAGGGTGTGCATCATATTGGAGGTCAGCGGATGAGTCATCCAATCCGTCTGATGTAGTTGAGTAGGGGCATTTGTGTTTTGAGTGGTCTAACTTGAAACATGACAGATAGATCATCCACCCACACTCAATGCGGGCCCAAAATGGATGGTTGGGCGCTGAGGGAATAATAGTGTGTGGCGGAATTGACGCTGCAATTTTACTAAATCCAGGGCTTATTGTGGCATATGCCCGAGTCCCAGCGAGGCATGTGGCCCCATTTGGGACCACAAATTGTAGGATGGGGTTGGAGCCATAGGCTGCCAAACCGGCCATCAGCTCCTGGTGGAGCACTTCAGGGGGAGGTGGGTGGGCAGGCCAGCAAACTGGACCACCAAAGTGGTGTCTGCTTGGAGCTGAGTCCAAGTTGTGGGGAGAGGGGTACCCTGAAATACCAGGGGAACAGTTGCTGCAGTGGCAGCATCAGCTTCGCAGGTGAAGCCAAGGTCAAAATACCCCTTGTAGGGGTGGAAATTAATAAATCTGGCGGATATCATCACCACCTGTGCCATTTTGATAATGGCTTGGTCATGGTATGTGAATAGTTTTCCATATTTGACCCTTAGGCCGTAGCACATGTTGCTCCAGGGGAGCACTAGGTGGCAGCGTGGTACTGCTTGGGTACTAGCAAGGTGGGCGTCCAGGTCCTTAGGTGGAACAAATCAGCCCATGGGTTTGGAATGACTGAGTGAACCAGTCCTAGCGCGTTTTCCTGCTGGATGGAAAACGGCGGGGGGAGTTTTGCCACTGCCCCATGCTGGAGCAGCCAGCGGAGAATCTGATGACATTGGAGTGAAACTACTATGGGTGAATATTATTTGTTTTTTTAAATTTGTGTAATTTGGATTGGAATGTTATTCTGAGCGGAAAGAGAGTTCTTCATTGTTAAACTTTTTACAAATGAAGAACTCTCTTCAAATAAGTTTTCAGCAATTCTTATGTCATTGTCATTTGAATCTAAGGGTATAAAAGGGGGTTTAGAGTTGTTATATAAAACATCATGTGCATTCTCATCTAAAGTGGTATATATTTGCGCCATCTGATGTGATGGTGACCAACTGACAAATTATTGCGACGGCCAGTGGACTTATAAATGCCTCCATTGTCAGGAATTTTAGCCCTTCAAAGCTTATATGAGGGACTTCAGATTTATCATAAATCCTTTTGATCACTGAACATGTCATTTGATATTTGATCTTTAGACTAACCACCCAATTCACCAGTACAGTGTTTAGACATGTTAGAATGGGGGTTTCCTGAGGGGTTTTATAGATTAAGAAATTAATTCCAGAAGTTGAGCATCTTTAACAAAACTTTTGAAAAATTAATTAGATGAATTCCTCAAAGGATTTCTCATTATTTAGGATGAAATAGGCCAATCACAGTGGAATAGCTTATTGACTGGAATCGTATTGATTGATGTGATTGCTTAATAGTTGCTCCCTAATGTGGGTTGAGTTGAATCAGTACTCCGCAGAGAGGGATCTTAGGATTGCGCAGGTCTAATCACTGGCCTGAATTAGGCTTATAGATCACCAGCGACTAGTAGCCAAGTATGATCCAATTGGTTTAAGAATTAAATGATGGTGGATCTGAAAATCTCAAGTTTGAAGTGGCCAAGGTATTTTCTGGCGCCTCATATATAAATCAGCTATCACATGAGAAAGGCGATTCCTTAAATAATTGACAAGAAGAGTTAATTGTATCATTGGTTAGAGGCTGACTTATTCTGTCTGCCTAAGCAACCAAAGCTGTTTCCAGCACATTATCATTAAGTCAAATCCCAATTTGATATTTATATTATACTTTATATGGCTCACCAGCATCTAAATGCTGAGAATGAGCCAAAACTAATTTGGTTCTTGGGAAGGATGGGGAAAGAGGGTTGACGCCAGTGAAGAGAGAAACGCAGCGAGAGAGTGGTTGTCTGGAAGAACCAGCGACGAGATGATAGGTTGGTTATGGTCACAGTGTCCCTTTTGTAAATATAAATATCTGGTGCTTTACTCTCAATAAACACCTCCCTTTACCTATTCTCCCTTTTGTTATAAGTTTATGTGTATTATTATGGGTTGGGGTTTAGGCTGGGGATCCCCAAATGACGCAGGTGACACGCTAAGGGTCAGCCGGTGCTGCTGTCCTCATTACCTAAGTTGAAACGGCAAAGGTAGCCAGTCTTCATACTAGTTGGCCTGTTGACCATAAGAGCCTACTATCACCGGAAAGGTGATTTTTGGACAGTTTACCCACCCTGTCAGGGAATGGTGTACTTCTGACCTTATTGGGGGCAGCTAACCATAAGCTAACATATCCAATGGTTTCAATCCAGTATGACAAGGGCACTAGAGGCATCCAGGTATAAGCAATGGCGAGTATGCTGGTATGGGAGTTACTTACAGATATGAATTAGGTGTGAAAGGTGGAGGAGAGCTTCTAATAGTTTGATGTGATGCTCAAGATTGATAACGCTTTAGTAAATGACTTTATTAGTGTTTTCATAATATAAAATACTTTTATTGATCATAAAGGTTAACCATATGAATGCCTTAATTACATATTCCATCCAGCTTCCTGAACTTACTTAAGCTTAATTGATTTTTAGACTTAGTACTATCCTTCTTCTGAGATTCTAAAATTGCGCCTTGCATATGATATTAGAGGTAGTAGGAATAGTCTCAGTCTCATTGAAAACACAGGTTTTCAATTAATGACTCAATAATATTGCAGTTAAGGTAAGTTAGGCGATTAAAAGAACTAATCCTATTGCAATATAGTTTGGTATGTAATTAATTAATATGATTTTAAACACATATATTCTTGATCTGATGGATAATATCTATTTTTAGCACTAGTGGTGCCCAACCCAAAAAGGGAAGCCGCCACGCATCTTTATTTGCAATTGGGCCAAACAAAGGGATTATCATAAATTAAAAAAAAATTCCCGATATAGCCCCTAGGTTATCAGCTTAGGAAGCCATATCAGAAGGCGAGGAAGCTTTGGGGAAATTTTTGTCCGGCGCCTGCTTTAGCTGGCAGGATGGATAATATCTATAATCTCAGAAAGTCCACTCATTTCAGGCTTTACCCTGACCCTCTCCAGAATGATACCTAAAGAAGAATTTAAGTAAGCATGTGGACTCAGTTGTAAGTGATATGGGTAGTGCAATCCTTTATATGAATACTTGGTTTTGCTTCTCTTAACAACAATCGCAGGTCCTTTACAGTTAGCCTGTAACCTCTAAGGTTGCCCTACATGAATGTGATAGAATATCAACTTTTTTTACCTCAAATATGAGCAACTTGGGTCTTTGTCACACTCTTTGGTACTTTACTTCAGTGAATTCAGAATATTGCTGCTGACAATAAGCTGAACTTTGATTAACTCCTCCGCTAACACTTCCTGGTAACTTATAAGAGGTAGATTCTTCCTACCCAAATCTATCACTGGATCTAAAAAGCTTAGTGACCTGTCTTCTTTTTTATATAATGCATTGAATGGAGACATTTTTTCCTGTGGTAGCATAAAAGTAAGCAAACAAAGCTATCAGCTTTAAGATGTCCCAATTGAGTCCATGGTTGACCACAATCTTCTTTAAGATGGATGTAAGGTTCTATTGACTCTTTCCACACTTCCATTGGTAAATGGTGTATACAGCTTGTTGAATGATGTTTGGTTCCTACTAAGTGCATCAGGTGTCTCACAATATGTGAAATACATTTTTTTCTATAAAAAAGAGTATATGAGGTCATATGTGGCATTTGATGACTCGATGGTAAAGGATTCTCACAGTGAGTCTCTTGGTAAAAACCTTGACTGCAATCGTTTCTGACCAACTTTGTAAAGTAATAATTTGCAACAATAGCAAACTGATTTCCACTTAACGACTTTAGATATGGTAGTACAACTTTAATGTAGTGTTGCAAAATGGCACTCTTAGAGTGACAGGCTGAAATTTAAACTCCTTCAGGAGAGGCTTTTTATGGACATATCAATGCAGAGCTTTAGAGCCTGAATGATATTGTCCAACATGGTCTCTTAAAATATCTCTTCTTGAGATTCTGGTTCGTCTTCTGTAGCCATCTGTGACCTACTAGACATTTTCCTTCCATAACTAGTGCATCTGTTTACTCAGCTTCACATAAGGTAGACATTTCTTCTTTACTTATTTCTCTAGCTGTCCATCTCAGAACCTTATCACTCTGGAACATCTCTTCAGTATCTCCTTAATTTCATCGTCCTCTTCTTTCCATTCCTCTTCTAAGTTTCCTATAAGCTCATAGATCCTATTGATCTCATGGGCTTGCAAATGGAAAATGGGAAACTGAAACAAACCATACAAGTTCTGGTGCTTTTTTTTCCTGCCCAGTGCACGATTTCATGATTGTAGCTTTGCAGTTAAATGGCATATATTGCTAGCCTTCTGTATGGATCCTTCATGTTCATTAAACATTTCAGAGAGGCGTGATCTGTAATAGTCTTAAAGTGTATGTATAGATGTAGGGTTGATAGTGGCTTTCTGCAATGATCACCACTAGGCACTTGCTCTCTGTAACCATGTAGTTGCTCTATGCTCTGATGAAAGTCTTAAAGTAAATATATCAAGTGATCTACACATTTTTCATTCAACTATGTTTAAATGGCTCCCATACCCACATCACTGGCATCAGTGTAAATATAAAAGGTCTTTTTAAAATCCAGATAAATCAATATTGAGGGCTTCAATTAGAATCTGCTTGAATTGGTTAAAGGCATTTTTCTAAACTTGATCCAAAATGAATTAAATTAGTTTTATTATGCATAAAAGGCTTTGTTATGAGTACAAAGTTTGGAACTAACTGGTGGTAGTAACCCACCATACTTAAGAGCACGTTAATGTCTCTCATGCAATTGGGAGAACTCATTTTAGATGATATACTTAACATTTCCTTGCTGAGGCTTAATTCCTCTTCAATTCATTTTTGTTCAAGGAATTCCAACTGGCTCTTCAGTTAAAACACTTACTTCTCATAAGCTCTAGGTTTTTCTCTCTTACATGGTAAAAACTTTCTTTGAGTGTGTCAGGTGATCCTTAAACATTCTGCTGAAAACCATGATATCTCATGTAAGCAAGCACACTTGACATTTTCTGATCTTGAAAATATGATCCATTTATCTTTGGAACGTAGCAGGGAATTTCACAAGCCCTGTGGCATAGATGTTGGTTTGCACAAACTTCTACTGGTGATGAGAGCACACTTCTCCTGGTCTTTGGTGGCAGTTCCATATGCTAACGCCCACTTGCCAAGTCCATGGCTGAGAAGTAGCGTGATCCTCCAAGTCAATATCAGGGCATCATTGGTGTGTGGTAGTGGACTAGAATCTTTCTTCATTAGGTCGTTTGATATTTAATAGTCCATGGCTATGCGTTGAATCCCATCCTTTTTCTCATTAGCAGTTGGGCGACGCTCAGGGACTCTTAGAGGATTGTACCAAGCCTGCATCCAAAAATTGCTGTAGTTCTTTTGTAAAACTTCTTCTTCATTTTTGGAACAGCGTTAAGACTTTGATTGGAAGAGAATGGAGCTCTTATTGTCAATCCTATAGACTCCTCCCTTGCACAAGCCATAATTATTAGGTCTTATGCTAAAAATATTTAAATATTGATCCGAGAGTTCATTGAGTTAACGTCCTTCCTGTATGGTTGGCTCTTGCAGCTCAATTTCTTTGATGCTGGAAATGGCGTGAGCTAATTTAATATTAGTGTAGCGGTACATCTTCGCTTTAGCAATGGGTTTACCCATCTTGTTTTGACAGGGTGCCTGAAATTTTTAAGGAGGACTTTGACTTCTCCATTTTAGGTAGAGTCATAAAACCCAGGCGTATCCTTGGTTTCCTTTTCTCTGACTCCTTTAGGATAGTAAATCTCATGCATCAATTTTTCACTTATATGATACTTATGTTGATCAGCATAAATTTCTGTTCTCCTGAAAGTAGTTCTATTTCTTTGTTGGCATACAATGGCAAATCACACCATGCTTCTATAGTCTGTGGTAGCCTTTTGTTCAATTTATCTTCACAGTATAGAACATTGGGTAAATGGGATGATTCTCTTTTTTATTACTAGTAATGACCAACCAAGGAGGGTGTCCTCCACGAATATTTATTTGCTGTGTGCCAAAATAAAGGGATTATAAGATAAAAACCTGACATGGTGCCGCGGCGTTAGCCCAATCATCCATAGTAGAAGAATTATAGTGGTTGGGGATTTTTGTCATGCACCAGTTTCTTCATGTGGTGGGCAAAGGCAGTCAAAAGGGGTTTGAAGCATCAGCGATGTGGGGTAGAAGGAGAAAGAAGTGAGGGAGTTAGATAAGGTGAGCTGGGCCTTCTCATAGCACAATTGGGTAAAGCCCATGGAAACATGGGTGAGTAGCTAGCACCAGAAACCATAGAAGCACATTGGTCAGGTCCTGTAGTGGCCTGAAAGAAATGTGGGATGTCATTGATGACTGTGCCAACCTGTTGTCGTGGTTGTCTACCACTCCCTTAGGGGAAAATATGTACAGGAAGGGGCTATGAGTTGGGCATGGCGCCTGCCAAATGTCTTCACCATGAGCTAATACTGCGTGGGTGCGGACCATAGGACAAGAAAGGGGAAATCCTGGTTGGCTGCACTTCAGTGCATCTCCTATAATAAATGACGCGATTTGCTGAGTTAGCCTGAAGCTCTTCTAGCTTCCAGTTCAGTCAATCTGAGCCAGCTGATGGCGAAAGTGATCATACAAGAAAATCTCATTTGATCTGAAAGGATCCAAGATCTCCTGGCAATAAGGGGCTGGAGAGCGCAACTTCGCTAAAAAAGCAGGTGACAAAGGGGAGGGCTTCAGCTTCTCCCACCTCAGGGGCCTTAAATCTGGGGGTTATTGGATCTTGTCTCCCAAAAGGGAGATGAGAGGCTTATAGCCTGTCCTGACTGGGCAGACGGTCTGCACAGTACTTAAACAAGGCGGACATATGTCATTATTGGAGTAGTGTGAGCTACACCTATTTTGTGGTTAGGCCCACATTTGGTGGTGATTAGATTCTTGAAGCCCTTGTGCGGTGGGGTGCAGTGCCCCAGGCCTTCATGCCGCAAAGTTGCCTGCACTAGGTGTCCTCCAAGGCTTTTAAAACTTAAAAAAGTAAAGTTTCTCATTGTTAATGATGCCAGCAGTGTGCATTACCTCAAAGTATTGGGAAAGTTTGTATTTGACAAAGGTAATGAGTAAAGAACACAAGTGAAGAATTTAATGCACTGTCAGGTTTGGGGTAGTTGGGATCATAAAGCAAATATCTCACCATGTCAATGCACATGCGGTCAGCTGCATATTCTAGTTCTTTAATATCCAATTTGGCGTCCTCAGGGAAATCATTAGAGAGTTAGGTATAAAAACCTTCAAACAGTAACTCTGTTGCTGTATGGAGGGGTTGGTAAAATAGGGAGTTGTTGAGGGGGTAGAAGCTTCATTGACAGCCTTTTGATAAATATTTTTGTAAAAAAGGGAAGCTGTTGTGAGGATGTAAACAGCAACGTGGAGTCAAGTTGGGGGGTTGTGTTTAATATTCTAACCAGTAAAAGTTAGATTTGATTCCATAGGCTCAGTCTGCATTGTCAATCCATATTAGGAGCCTTGAAAGGATAGACACAGCCAATGCTGAGCCAGTGATAGGAGTTGGGGGTGGAAGATGCTGATTGGCCGCGCACAGTGGACACAGCAAATCTGCCGCCACTTGAGCATCCATATGCCTAGATATAGTTCTGGCAATCAGACCTCGGGTGGGTGGAGAGGTGGGAGCAGCACTTGCAGCGCTAGAGAGTGGAAGGAGGGAAAATTAATTTATTCAAAAAAGTTAGTTAAAACAGTAGTGGGGTTTACGCCAGAGGAAGGAGTGTTGGAATCAACTTCTATGGAAACTGCTAGGCACTTGCACTTCAAGTGGTCAAGTTTAAAGCACAAGAGAGATGGAAAAACCATTTTCAACATATGTACAGAAAGGTTGATCAAAGGCTGATATGATTACAGCACAGGAAAATATTGTGAGGTGGGTGTCTCAACAGAGTGAGCAGCTCATCACAAACATGTGAGGACTGGAGAGACAAACAGTGCCATTGGGAACCACAAACTGCAAAACGGTGTTAGCGTCATAGGCAGACAAACCTTCTGTGAGTTTACGGTGAAGGCATTCAGGGAAAGTTGGGAGGGCATGCTGAAAACTTTACCACCATTGTGAACTCATCCAGAAAGTGAGTTTGTATTGTCAGTATCAGAGTCTTTTGTGTATTAGAAGCAGCTGTGTTGCCGCCATGACGTGGGCTTTTATAAGAGAAGCCAAGATCAAAGTACTCTCTAAAGGTGAGAGATTTAAGAATCTAGCGAGTTTGTAAACCGCTGTGGTCATCTTGATGATGGCCGCGCTCACTTAGGGGAAGAGGTTCTAATACTCAACTCAAAGGATAAAATTCAGGTTACTCTAAGGGAGCACCATGGGGCTTTCGAGCACCTCCTGGGTGCATTAGAGGTGGTGGCTAGGTCCCAAGGCAGGATGTAGTGACCATAAGTGTTCATTGGGCTAACCAAGCTTAGGGGCGTTTCAGCGGTGGCTTGTTAACTGCCAGGAGGCAGTGCACTACCGCCCCACGCGGGGGCATCAGGTATCAATCAAGTTGACATAGGCTAGTAGCAGCATGGGCAAAAAGGCAATTAGTAGTGAGATCTTTTTTAGATTTTGAATTCAAATGAATAAGCGATCAAAGCAAAAGAAAGTCCTTAAAAAATTTCTTTTTAAACTAGGCATACTTATTCTTACGCTCCTTCTTCTCCTTGTCTTGAAGTACAAGTGAAATCTGGTAGTTGAAAAAACTGACTGAACTCTGATTAAAATAATGATATATATGAACTCAATTAGGAGCTTTATTCCTATAAGAAATTGTTATAGTCATTCATATGCACCACAGCTGGAGCAAACAAGAGAAAGCATCCAAATCAAAAAAGTAATGTGGAATAAGCTCCTAGTATTTTGGTTGACTCAGGCCCAGCAGTTCTGAAATTGGCCTAGTAATTGATATATTGGGCAAACTTCAATCAATTCATGAATTTGGAAGACATAATGATAACTATACCGCTGGTATCTAGTACTGCTGACTTTAACTTTAAGTATTGTGACTTCTATTTTTGATGCTTTTGCTAATAGTCATGCCCACGGTAATAATGAAACTGACTGTTTAAATGAATCCTACTAGCTCCTAAGGAATGCAGAGCTCCATGAAAGCTTTGTGTGACTTGCAATCTTGAATTAAGAATCTTCTTAAATATGTATCCACAAGATTACTACCATCCATGATAAACATCAACAATCTGATAAAAATTAGAATCTTAACCCAAGTGATACTACTCAGTAGGCTCAAAGTTTTCTTGGTTAGATATGAGGCAAGTGAGAATAACTATACGTGAGACTCTGATGATATAGTATCCTGAAGCAACCTGTGAACCAGGATCCTTGTCATTGATTCCGTTGGTATGTAACATCCATTAACTGATCCTGCAACCTCCTTTTTAGGTTCTTCTTTCTTTTCTTCCTTTAGCAAAAGACAAGTTCTCCAGAAATGTCCCTCTTACTGGCAGTTGTTGCATTTAAACTTGTCAATATTTAAGTACTTCCTTTATACTAAACTATAATGCTCATCCTTAGGCTTAACTTCGCAACTTTGAGCAGCGTACATGGCTTTTCTATAAGAGTTACGTGGATGATGGTTATGATGGTTCTGGTTTCCTGATTCCATCCTATATGCGGATTTAACGTCAATCAAAGCCTCCTTAATGGCCTTCAGAGATTAAGTTGGTTACGGCCAAAATTTATGTGAATCAGTAGTTGTGAGTGTCATTCAAATAATAAGCAAGACAGTTTATGTAATGAATAGATTTAAGCCTCCAGTCATTTAAAGCTATTGTGATTTGAGGTAAAACTATTTTATGTAGTCCACAATTGACTCAGACTTTCTTATTCTCATGATAAGAAATTCTTGCTTCATATTTTCAATCTCAAGTGAGCTATCAAATTGGCAATAAGATTTATTTTTCAATCCAAGTGTTATGGGAGTAAATTGTAGCTCAAACACCTCCTTTGTTTCTTGGCTCATGTATCCTTGTATACGACGAGCTTACTGTTTGTCACTGGCTCCCTCTATAATGTTTTATATAATTAAAAACATCCAGCTATAGTTACATCTCAAGGAGTGAACTTAGTATTGAAGTTTGGTAGAAATTGGGATCTTCTTCCAGGTTTGATATGACGTTCTGGTTATACAACCATCACTGGTGTATTGGTACTTATGGTGCTTCCTCCAAAAGAAGTTATTCGTCTAAGAGGGGGTAGACGTTGCAATTGCATGGTGTCCACGTCCTGCTTCATGTGATCCAACTGATTGTAGTGTTTTCCAGCTTGATAAAAATCAAGTTTAGTCTATGTACAGTTTCATTGGTATCACTCTCTAATAATTTAATTTATCTCTCACTTGAGTCATAGCCAGCTACCTATTTCTTTCCTGTTTTGGTACAAATCTGACTCATCTTAGTTCAATGGTCAAGGTAGCTATATGCATCTTCAATTTGTTGATCATTTGTTACACACCCTTTAAGTTCAAATCTTGCAGAAGATCTTCTTCATAGTACACTCCATGATATTATCATAGTATTCTACATAATTGCTAAGTACATCCTATAGTATGCACCAGATATTACCAAAGTGGCCTTCTCACTAAAGGGATGCTTGTCTTGGATCGTGATGATGATAAGACTGTTCCAGAACTCAGGATAAGTAAAGACACATAACACCAGCCAGAATACCTCAGGTACAGCCATCATATTGACAAATGCTAAAGGAAGAGGGCTACCACGAGTACAAACCAGTAGATCCCAAAATTGGAAATTATCACCAATAATTATCCATCAAACTTCTCATATACAAAAAATTGGATTTTTTTATTTTATTTTTTAGACTAAAATATTGGAAAGGAAAAATGGAGTAACAGCGGTCCCTGTTGGTGACCACTACCTTTTATGCTCACTGAATGGTGAACTGGGACTAAGCGCACTACTTTCAGAACTATTTAATGATTTGGTCACAGCAGATCGACATTCTAAATAATTGCCATAATTAACTTGGATCCTTTTTTCCAGTCAGATTGGTATCAAATTTCTAGATTTATTCGAGGTAAGCCAACCAGGGGACGGATATTGCTGAAACTAAAAAACTAAAACTAACATAGCTACTCAATTCAAACAAAATGTTCAAAATGAGCGGATTAAATGATGCATAACAAACAAAAACAACCAACCATGTGGGCAGCGGAAAACAGCTTATCCAAACATTGCAGAAGGGGATGGGAGATTGGGGGCTCATCTTCAGCAGCAGCTTCCTCATCCCAGAGTATGGCATGTGTTAAGGCATAGAGCAAGGGCGTCAGGGGCATCAGCGGAATGTGTTTCATTATCACTAATGATTGGTATCTCGTGGAAATTGCCAGCTAAAAATAGCGCAGATATATTCGTCTAAAGCTTTTTCAGCTTTAATGTGGGCGTCTGGGAGTTTAATAAATGTGGCAATGTTGGTTCAGGTAATCTTAGCTTTAGGATTCCGTGCTACAGTTACCACCTTCTGGATAGCGTCGTTGACATCTTTGTGTAGTGATTCACTAAATTCTTACTTTGTGGGGTGAGGGTTGAGGGAATAACAGGAGGGGGGATACCTCCTGTGAGCATCGCCACTGATTTGGCAACAGCTTTGCAGAAAGGATGACAATCTGGTATGGCAGCTGCTTTGACAGCAAGCTGATGGTCACTGCAAATGATTCATCATTTGGCTGAAGGCATATAAATGAAGGTTATTTGGTGTCCCATTCTGAATTAATGAACCGCTTGATTTGTAGAGATGGTTCTTCAATGAGATTACCTAATTTGTCAATTTCAATCAATAACTCCCATGGGTTCTGGTTGAATTAAATTGGGTAATTGGCGTATGGTTGAGGTTTGGTTTGTTCGTTGGAGGAAACATGGGAGCAAACTGGTTCCAAGCTGGTGCTTGATTGGAGGGATTGTATGTGGCACTGGGGCGAGGAGGAGGAGGATTAGTAGCTGCAGGTTCAGCTGCAGCAACGGTTTTGGGAGAGGGGAAGGTAGGATCGTACCACATACTGAAACTGGTGCAGGGTGGGCGGCGGATTGGAAGCCAGCAGACAAAAATCAGAGCCATTAGAAGCAGCTAAGGAAGGGCACTTGCATTTTGAGTGGTCCAACTCGAAACATGATAGGAAGATCATCCGCCCACCCTTGATGTGGGTCCAGAATGGATGGTCAGGGGCAGAAGGCATGATGGCGTGAGGGGGTTTTGATAAGGCGATTTTATTGAATTCAGGGCTGATTGTGGCATATGCCCAAGTCCCAGCAAGGCATGTGGCCCCATTTGGGACCAAAAATTGTAAGATGTGGTTGGAGCCATAGGCTGCCAAACCATCCATCAGCTCCTAATGGAGCACTGCAGGGGGGAGGTGGGTGAACAAACTAGCGAACTTAACTACCAAAGTGGTGTCTGCTTGGAGCTGAGTCCAAGTTGTGGGGAGAGGGGTGCCCTGGAATACCAGCGGCACAGTTGCCGCATTGGTGGCATCAGCTTCACAGGTGAAGCTGATATCTAAATACACTTTATAGGGGCAGAAGTCAATAAAACCAGTGGGAGTCATCACCATCTGAGCCATTTTGATAATGGCTTGGTCATGTAAAGGAAAAGTTTCCCATAATCGACCCTAAGGCCAAAATGCACCTTGCTCTGGGGGTGTACCAGGGGGCAACGAGGCACTACTTGGTTTTGAGAGAGGTGGGCGCTGAGATCCTTGGGAGGAACGAATTTATCAGGGGTTTAAGACTGGGCGAGCCAGTCCAAGCGCATTTTCCCATTGGACAAAAAATGATGGGGGATCTTTGCTACTGCCCCAAAATTGAGCAGCCAGCGGAGAGTCCAAGGACATCAGAGTGAAACTATAGCGGGCAATCAAAATTTTCTAACTTTTCTGTAAGATTTTTTCAGAAAGTCATGCTGAGTGGAAAGAGAGTATGCCTCTGGTCTGGTATCAAATTTCTAGCAAAATTTTATTTCCTCACAATCATGCTTGTGCAAAGGTGACAACTCATCTGATGGACAGAAGGTTACGCCCATGGCCAGCCCATATATGGCTGGTTATACTAAGTAGGGAAGAAATTTATTATACCATACCTTTTGAGTATGAGCTAATTCAAAATAACGGTGGTAATTAAGAGCAGCCGAGGATTGAGTCCAAGAATGACTTGATCAACTTAATTTCACCATTACTTATTTGATGTTTCTAGCAGAACTCAAACCAGCGGAGGGACTCTCAGGTACAATCACTTCTCACCTTCCACTGGTGATGGCTTCTGACCTCTGTTACCTCCTGGCACACATCACAAATTTTCCTCACCAGCTTTTGTTGGTGAGCAGAGGAGTAAGAGGTACAATCTTAAAGATATAATGTTACCCACCTCTCATCTACCATATGGGCTAAATTGCCTAGGATGATGAGAGGAATGGCCGCTAGCTTATTCTTCTTGGTTTTAAAGTAGTTTTTCCATATTTAACCGTGAGGGTTATTTCCCAAGGATTACATTAACCTTCCCTTGTTTAACTGTGGAATCACCCCCACTGGGAACCTTGGCAAGCATGGCATTCTTGTGCGCCTTGGGCAATTTTTTGCCAAGATGGTGTCAACTTTATGAAGGTGGCAAGGAGCTCTGGAAGGGCGATCTAGAAGGTCTCTACCAATTTTGCAGCAATTCTTGCAATTGTAGATACTCACTCATCTGTTTTTATAGGATTTAATCCCTTCCAGGCCACCGACTATCACACCAAGTGACATGATTTCTGTGATGCCAGAATGGCATCTACCTCCACTTCTCATGAGCCCTCAATTAGAACTGATTCCAGCTCATCAGGTTCTTTTTCTTAAACAGGAACAACTGGGAATTATGAAAGACTTGGTGCTGCTTCCAATGCAAGGGAAGGACAATCAGAAGGCCCCTTTTCCTAAATCCTCCTCCACCACATGAGGACTGGAATGCTTGCTCACAAAATTACACGATGGGACCTTCATATGCAGATGTCATATATCTGGCATCTTTTTCGACCCCACCATAATTTCTTAGGCAGGGAAAAGTGGATGGGGATTTTCAAGTCTAATAATGACTTAATCAAATTAACTTCACCAGTAACTGATTTTATATCTGCTAATGGAACTTGAACTGGTGGAGGTCACCTCATAGAGAAAATCACTGCTCACCTTCCACTGATGGCTTCTTGCCACCACCTCCTGACACAACTCCCAAACTTCCTCACCAGCTCTTGGATGGTGAGCTGAGGAGAAAGAGGCTCAATTTTTAAGGAATATACCATTTCTCACCTCAAATCTACCACATGGGCTAAATTGCCTAGGGTGATGAGTGGGATGTCCTTTAGCTTCTTCCCCTACTTGGTTTGAAATGGGAATTCTCCCAAATTTAACTGTGTGAGGTATTCCCCAAGTCTTACAGTGCTGATGTTTGGGGTTGAGCCACTGATGATAGATTATTTGTTTGCTCACAGTGCGCGCTGCCTGGCAATAAAGAGGTTCTAGTTTATCTGTAATTGAGAATTTTCTCATGGTTCTAAGCGTTTCAAACCATGTTGAATTCTTTAAATTAAACATATTGGAGCTTCTCCTAACACACCAGAACTCTTCCAAATTTCTGCAGACAAAGGAAAACAATTCTAAACCTTAAATATATAATATTTGGTGAAATCAGCATCAATATATCTGAAATTAAAACCTAATCTATGAAAGATTTACTTTATTGAAATGGCCATTTATAGAGTATAATAGTATCTGGGAAATTGAGATGTTCAAAAAAGGACTTAGTTTCTAACAAATCAAGTTTTTTATTAGTGATTATGCGTTTGCGCTTGGTTTCAGGCTCAGAAGATTACAATTATTTACTCCTCTGGGATCTTGTAAAATTCATTCTCAGATTGTATGGAGCTCTGGCCTGTAGGTGAATGTGTGGCTGCTGCTCTGAGAAATCCTGATATTATTGTGACTCTTGTGGCTGTTTTGGCTGCTTGGGTACATTGAAAGTCAAAATTGATGGAGCTTAAGAAAATTTAAATTACTTCCCATTGTGATAGTATTGCATTGATGAGCTTTGTATAAATGAAGAAACTCTCTGTTATAGTTTCAGGGATATTATTTAGATATGCTGAGAAATTTTTGCACAGGGTCAATCCCACTGAGCAACGGGTGGACAATATAAAAATTGACAGCCCTCAAAATAACTTATTAAATATGATATAATATAAAATAATTGCTCTTACAACACTCTTATTATAATACTTAATAAAATATTACTTCTGCTTCGCTCTACTCTTCTTACCAACAAAAAATCCTCCTTCTTCAATTATCTCATCTCACTTATATCTCAGAGACTTTGAACAATATCACTCTCTCAGCTTATACTATTCAGTTCTGCCATATTCTCTTGGTTCCAGCAGAGCCTACTAATCATCAAATTCACGATTGTCTTAGTTTGAGGCGACCTACTTATTATTTGTCATCTGTCAACATCGCCTTATTATCTAATTTGGAGGCAATCCACTAGATATTCATTGAGACTTGTTATCACGCTATTGCTTATGTCAAGGCAATCTCATCAAAAAATATATACTACTTGGTTTGGCCAGTCTAGCTCATTATGCTGAAATTGCTTAGGGCTTATTGTCCAATCATATCAGAATCTTGACATTACCCCCTTGACTGGACAATAAGGCTCCTATTGTTTATATGCCTGAAGGAACTTTACATGCACTCAGTCAATGATCTGACTACTTGAAGGGTCCCTGATAGTATAGGAATCAACGCCCCTTTCTCAATTACTTCAAATGGGCCAATCCAGATGCTGGCCAATTTGTGCTTCTTCCTGAATCCATGTTGGTCATGGATTAGAACCTTGTCCCATTTTTGAACTGCACTAGCTATTACACTGTACCTGATTGACCACCTGGTTCTTTACCTTCTTGGCTTAACTGAACGAGTATGCTTTAGTTTTTATCTTTAACTGCATATTTGTTAGAATGATCAAGTAGTGTTGTGGGTCCATTCTACCAGTATCTTCCACACAGTCATAGTTCAGTGCCAGAAGAGTTTGGTGTCATTCATATAGTAACTGAAAGGGACTTTTCCCCATGACAGAATGATAGCTGATTAGTAAGCAAAGACAGCGGTGGAAAAGAGGGAACTCCAATCTGAAGATCAATCTGATATCAATTTGTGGAGTATGTTCACCATGGTCCCATTAAATCACTCAACCATCTCTTTGGATTATGGGTAATACAGGGTCATCAAAACCCCACGGATGGTTATCAGATCATTGAGCTTGGGTAAAATGTGGGAGGTGAAGTTGGTTCCAATGTCAGTAAGGATAAACTGGGGACAGCCGTGTCACTGAATTATACATTCCACCACAAACCTGTCCACATTGACCACCCCCAGATTGTGTATTTCCCTTGCCTCAACCCACCTGGTCAAGTGGTCAATCGCCACCAAATTTATACTTAGACCTGTTTTTCTTTTATTTGCAAAGGTCACCGACATCAATGGATATCGTGGGCCAGGCAAAATGAGGTTTTACTAACTGGTACAAAGCCTTTTGATGAAATGGCTTCTCCACTTGGCACTGATGGTAGCAGAAAATTGTTTTGAGCATGTCAAATTGCATGATTTCCTAGTAGTACCAAGGTTGCAACATTTCCAGGGTCTTGCATTTTCCACCATGTCTGACTGCTCAGTGTGCGCTCATGATAACATTTGGTTGGGTGGAAGGCCTTGGGATATTCATCATAGTGGTCCATAACCGCTTGTACAATTTTTCGTTCTTATGGAATATATTGGCTCTTATTCCGTTTAGTACCTTGATGACTTAAGGTGGTTCATCATTGTACTTTTCGCTGAGCATCTTATTGTACATTATGTCACTCAGATCCACCGTAACTGCAACCGTTGGTAGCCTTGGCAAGCAAATGGCGTTCTGTTGTTTGGCTCCAGGTCAGTATAAGTTCTTAAAGTCATACGCCTGCATCTTGAGGGCTCATAAGGCTAGACGCCCTTTAGGCTCCTTGTGATTCTGCAGCCAAGGTAATGGAGCATTATCCATTAAGAATTTAAACTTTACTCCATGAAAATACACCTGAAACTGCTTATATGAGTAGATTACCTCTAATCACTCCCACTCAGTCACAGCATAATTATGCTCATGGCATTCTAGGCTCCAACTGCAGTATGCAACTGGATGCTCCTCCCCCTCATCGTCTTTTTGAGATAGGACCGCCCAATGGCGGAAAGGGATGCAACCATCTGAACAATGAATTCTTTACCAAAATTTAGGTTGCGTAGAACCAACGCATTGATTAATGCCATCTTAAGTGTGTCAAAGGAGTTAGATGGAGTTCCATCAATTTTAACATGGCTTTCCTTTTTATAACTTAAATCTTGGACCTCCAAAACTTTGAAAATCCAGCTGTTTTTGTCTTGCTGGTGCTGATCGTTGTTGGATTCCACAAATGTTTTGAATAAAGTTATAAAAATATGTTATTATTTTTTCCCATATTCCCAGCTGACTAGATATCCAGGGGTCGCTAGGGGATAATTCCCTATAATGAAGTAAATTGGATATTGGTTGACCCTGATTTCAGGTTAACAATGTTAGGGGGATTTTAGTTAATTTGCCTGGTTTAGATCCGTTGAGGATCAATCTGGGTGAATGCTTAAGATATCGTCAGGCAGAGTTAATGACTAAATGAGGACATCTGACAGCTTATTGATTAAAAACTATCAGGTGTACTTATTGGAAATTGGTCAGTTTTAATCACCAACTGATTGATAATTTAAGTATTAGGTTGCAAGGCGAGTATGCTGCCTGCAACTAGCAAATTGATCAATTGGTTTGCAACCTGCCTAAATGGGTAACAAGTCCCGTCACCTAAGCAGGTCACTTGCCAAATATGGTTGGTTTGCTGGTATTAAGAGGTTAACTTTAGGAACACGTTTTCTGACTCCTTCACACTAAGGTCTCAAGGATATCCAAAGACAGAATCCTATCCAGAATGGGGAAGACCATCGCTGATGAGACAATGAAGGGTAATTCAATGACAACGACTGCCATTTCATCGTTGAATTGCCAACTGAGGGTTGGGCGCCGAATTCCTACTATTAATTCTCTTAAGAATTCACCTAATAAAGTACAGTTATTAACATGATTTCGTTTATAGTTCTATTCTTCTTCAAGGAATTATTTCTGTGTTCTTTAATTGGAGACTCTTTAGGATAAAGAGTAAGGATCAAGGATCCAGAGAAGAGAAGATGAGCTGAGACGGGAATTGTTGCCAACTGTGTGTCACCAGAGAGAAGCTGTAAACGAGGATCTGAGTGTGGATCAAGTT